>SKCR01021092.1:0-107552 GCA_019454045.1 Zanthoxylum bungeanum
AAATCAGAAACTTTAAAGTTTCGACACGAAATAGACAAACAGATCGGCTAAAGTATAAAACCGTCACGGTAAGACCGTAATGGAAAATACTTAAGCAATAAGTTTCTAAAATACTTGAAAGAGTATAGTATTCTTTCAATGAGGACTCCTCCCGGAACGCGTTAGTTTGACGGTATGTCCGAACTGAGATAAACCGAATTATGTTAGACATGATAAGGCTAATCATGAGTCGCTCTGAGCTACCATTTCCTTCAACAGATAAGCTTTGACAGTGCAGAACTTATTTAGAATAAGGTTCCATTATAATCTGTTTGACAGATATCAAATAGATATGAACGGAAAGAAACCGGGTTTCTCATTCCTGAATATTTGGGAATGCTAGGCATATGTTTGGATGATACCAAACTAAAACCCAAATAGGATAAGTGCCAATTGTAGGTTATGTTGGTCTACTCAAAGCTTCCCAAGATCATTAATAAAGCATGAAACAAGTGTAAATACAATCATAGGAGGTGCGGAAAACTCACAATGAACAGATTGGATGCATGTGGTGATGAACAAAAAATGAACTGCCCACCTTCATGAAGATCGGCAGTGGGCTGATTTCTTGTCCTCAAATTCGGCCATGGGTGAGTCTCCATTGATGCTCCAAGCTCCAAACTTATCAAGGTAATTCCAAGCTCATGAAGTGAGTTCCCTATCACATTTGTATGTCTCCAAGAGTGTGCTAGCACTTGGTGATATATGCCACAAAAACCTCCATTTTCTCACTGCATTTTCGGTAAAACCAGTAGGTTTTTGGAGAAGAAAACTCAGCCCCTTGGGCGTGAGATGCAAGAGAAGAGAGAGAGAGAAAAGGTTGGTTTTGGCTCCAAAAGAAAAAACCGTAAACAATAGAGAGAATGAAAATGTGTGTATATACATTTAATTTCCAAAATTAATTAAGCATATACAATTTTCATTTTCAAAAGTCAAGCATTAATTGCTTTCAATCAACTCACATCAACTCACATCAATCAATCAATAAATTGTCACATCATTCAAAGTGACATGTGATTTGATGCTTGATGTGACTAATGATTTGACGCTTGATTTGACTTGTGTGCCGTACTCGAATTTGAAATGCGAATGCGCTCGTAAATAATCCCGGGCTCGGGTTCGCTAATTCCAAATTAACGAATTTTCCGATGCGACGCAATTAAACGATTACGCCTAGCGAAATCAATATTTACGTCGCTAACGAATTAATTCTAAATTAACTCGTCGCCCGAATTAAAATCTAATTTTAATTCGCGTCAAAATCCAATTTCGTTTAATATATCGAATATATTAATTTATCGATTAATTCCAAATTAATCGTTATCTCTATTAATTAATATTTTATCCCAGATAAAATATCTCTGTAATTAATCCCAGATTAATTTTCTCTCTCATCATTAATTAATCCCAGATTAATAAAAGTGCGAGTCATACGTCATCGGTTAATCTTCGGGAAGCGACCCATGAGATCCCCAGATATGTTGGCAGTAAATTCGGTTGTCGGACTATCAGAACACGTAAGTACCTCGTACCACGTTTATACCGATTTACAAGACAAGGTTGGCTTCTAGCAAAACGCCATGCCTACCCAATTCTCCAGAAACATGCTTACATGAATAAGCGATCTATATCAGGCGTAGTATATGAAGTATTGCGTATTTCTGTCCAGTATCAGATGATCACGTGTTAGGCCTGGGACTGGAATTGTGTCTGCCCCGTACGAAGCACATGTCAGATGTCTGGTAACTAGTCTTTATAATCGGATAAACATGACCTTGTCATTTTATCCGTATGACTGCAGTACTTAAGAGAACCAGTACCGTATCCTACGTGACCATCATCTCCATATGACTGGAGTGACACTTCCGTCTTGACATCACACCCAACACACTACGATTCTCAATATACCCAGCAATGGCGTACACAGAACCGGTTAAAGCCCTGGACGACCGCAACCAAAGTATATTGATTGTCGCAAGTATTAGCGGTGCAAGTCTCAAGTTAAGACCAAATACACCTACCCTGATTTCGGACTTCCATAGACACATAGTCATACTACCAATGGAATTCCGTGGTGGTTTATCCAGAGCGAAGCTGTTTCCCGTACCATCGGTAAAACACAACCTCCTATTACACTTGCATGAGTATCCTATACCCAAATATATGAGAACTATGTCGTTGTGCCCTCACAACGCGCACAAGTGTAATACTAGTCTTTTACGTATTTATCGATGTCCAATCTCGATAATACTCTGACTATGGATATTTAATGATTTATCCTACGTGGACTGATACTGTCTCATATCATTCTTTGTCCAGGAACAAATCATAGGGACCTCTCATCATTTATACATCTAGGTGATCTAATCACAAATGATAAGAGTGCAATCTCCTTTGTCACATAGTTAATTTGTACAACAACACCATGATTTGTACAAATAGTGACGCTATGGGTCATAATTGTCCAACAATCTCCCACTTGGCCTATAGCCAGTCACTCGAGTGCTTGACACCCGAACTATGTACGGTTGGCTCAAACTGCTGAGAAATGCTTTCGTCTGCGGATTTGCTTGATTATCGTCTGATGCGATTTATTCGATCATCACATCGCCGCGATGTATGATCCGAACGAATCAGATGATTATCGAAGTATGTATCTGGATCGTTGATGAGACCATTAATTCTTTAGCCTGTGCTCGAGCCTAGCTCAGCTTCTAACAGAATTATATCTAATCTAATTAGATTTATTATCGACCCAGAAGGCTTCTATTGCCGCTTCAGCTGCAGCAATAACCGCATTTGTTGTTTATTCGGTAACAGTATCTTGCTTGGAAGATTTCCAGCTCACTGTACCGTTATTTAAACTGTATAGTACCGTTTGCGAATAGTCGTCTTTATCGGTTCGGAAACTTGCTACAGTGATCCCAGTCACTTCAAGTTCTCCATCTCCAGAGACTAAGACAACATCCTTATTTCTCTATGATACTAATGGATGTTCTTAATATCAATCCAGTGACTATCACTTGGATTGGCCTGTTTGTGACGTCATATGCTCAAAGCGTATGAGACATCAGGTCGCGTACATTTTTCAATGTACGATTTCTCGGAGAGTATTCGAAAGCCAAGCTTTCGCCGATAGTTTATGTGGGAATATCATTTCCAATAAATGACATATTATCATTATTTTATAGGACAACCACTGTCAGTGCGCTCCCACAAACCCTCTTGTATACACACGAATCTTTTCGTTTTGAATTAAATCATAAACTATTATGATTACATCAAAACGATAATTCCAAGAACCTATGCCTGCTTCAATCCAAACATGGATCGAATAACCTGCAAACCTTGTTTGCTAGTTTTGGTACGACAAAACCGACAGGATGTTGTAAACATCCTCCAAAAGGTTTCCTTTTCAGGAAAGCGATTTTCCCGCTCAGCTGTCATATTTCATCTAATGAGACATGCAGCATTAGCAAGCATTATCCAAATGGATTTACCATGGCAACAGTTAAAAGGTTGAATCGTAATCACACAATGTTGATAACGATAGCTTCCACTAAAAGCCTAGCTTATACGTTGGTATGTTGCCATCTATGTACGTCTTCCTTGAAGAATTATAGAGTACCAATAGGCACAATGCCTTGCGGTACATCAACTAGTATCCAAACTGTTGATATACATGGAATCCATTTCGGATTCATGACACTTTGTCATAATAGGGAGTCGATACCTTGTATCACTTCCTCATACGTAGTCAGTTGGTATACCTCAATAAGATTGACATCTTCATGAGGTGAGATCAGAAACCCATACCCCAGGTTGTTTTCTGAATCTCTCCGACATACGCGGTTCTTGTGTATTCGAAGATTATTGGTAATAATTTCATCCTTGATGAACTATTTGTGTTCCATTTAAGGATCTGTGCCTGGAATAGTATTACTCCGATTTTCATCGAGTTTTACTATCCTCCCACTTACCACTGCATATCGGTATTCCTCTTAGGAAAACCGCATGGTGAGCAACAATTAAATTATTCTGATGTGAGTTGTCTAAGTGCAATACTATGGTATCCCTAGGATAACCTACATTTGGCACTTATCCAATTTGGGTTTTAGTTTGGTATCATCCAAACATATGTTAGCATTCCCAAATTATCAGGAATGTGAAACTCAGTTCCTTCCCGTTCATATCTAATATGAAATCTGTCAAACAGATTTTATGGAACCTTATTCAAAATAAGTTCTTGCACTGTTTAAAGCTTATCCGTTGAAGGAAATGGTAGCTCAGAGCGACTCATAATTAACCTTATCATGTCCAACAAAATTTGGTTACTCATTCGGACACACCATCACTTTGACGTGTCCGGGAGGAGTCCTCATTGAAAGAATCCTATACTCTTTCAAGTATACGAGAAACTTATTCTTAAGTATTTTCCATTACGGTCTAACCGTGATAGTTTAATACTTTAGCCGATCTGTTTGTCTATTTCGTGTCGAAACTCTAAAAGTTTCTGATTTGTGTTCTTCAAAGAAACACATAACCATAACGCGATGCCACATCCGTAAAGGTCACGAAATATTCATATCCACATCTAGCCTAGCTAGATATGGGCCCACTTGCTTCACTATGAACTAGGGCTAACAGATTGGTGGCATTTACACTTTTACCAAGTAAATAGTGTTTTAGGCACTTTGCCTAATAAACTAGATTCGTAGACTTTATTTGATTGTAATCAAATCAGTCCGAGTACCCACTCTTCAAAAGTGTGGATATACGATTCTTGTTTGATTGTGTCCCAGAAACAATGCCACTTTTAAGTTTCTCTGATCAAATCAGTTTGAGCTATTTGTTTGTCATGTTATATGTTTGAGATTTTATTTATATTCAAAATATAAATTCTGTTATTCACATCTAATGTGTTTATCTCAATATCATCTTTATATAATAAAACACTTTAGTGTTCTAGAATATAAAGGTTCACCCGCAGCGGGTTAAACACTGATATAGAGATAATGTTCCTAGTCAAACTAGTTACATAATAACAGTTCCTAACTAAAGTACACACCCGAGGGTAGTTCCTAAACTTAGGTATCTACGGTTAAAACAGCGACAGTCGTCCCGTTTCCAATTCGCAGATTAATCTCTATTGAAGTCAGTATCCTGTTCATAACAGATTCTGAACATCAATATATATATATATCACACTAAGTATCTAAAATCCAATTTTAAATACTAGTAATGAATATATTTATGACAATCACATTTGAAGTCAGAGCCTTGCTCGTCTTCTATTCCTTCATGCCTGCTTTGTCCTAACGGCAGTCACGCTTCCGTGATCCCGTTTGCCACATTTGAGGCAGACATTTTGGGATATGTCATTTATCTTCCTAGAAGATTATAATGATATTGCCTTTGCCCTTTTCAACATTCCAGTAGCCTTTGGCCAAGCCTCGGGTTTCTAGAATATCGAAGTAAGGTGCGACTAGCGCTACTTGCCTAATTGCAAAGTTTGACTTTTATCTCATTGAGAATAGTCATTAACTCTCCAAGAGTTATCAATTGCAATTTTAGTACTTCTAAAATCTAAAGATAGATTTTATGAAGATCCTTCAATTTCATTATCATACTTTAAGGATCTAATCCTTAGTTCTGATTCAGAAATTAAGGAGTCTACTGCGACAAGCTTAATGGATTAAGCACTTAAGTTATCATTACATAATCTTCCAAAGATTATGCTCTACTATTTGCTTAACTCCGGGCTTAGGCTTAATATATTATTTTATCAAATAAAATAACTTATTATTTTTCCAGGACCATCCTGAAATAATTCCCAATTTGAAAAATTATAGTCGTTTAAATACATTTTCACCCAGGATTATGTTTAAACACTAATCTTTCATTTATCTTGATTCTAATAGTCCAACTATTTAATCAACGATTGTGGTACTATTTATTATAATGATTATTATAGTCCAACTATATAATCAAATATAATTTAAATTAATTAACCTCAATTACATTGATTACTATAATCCAATTATAAAATCAACTGTAAATATAATAATTCAAATATATTTATTACTATAATCCTAATCCAATATAACTATATACAGTCCAACTGCTTTAATTAAAACAACAATAAATATTAGTCCAACTAACATTTAAATTTATGATGAATGATTTATTTGAATGAGCGCATATGGCAAGTAATTAAACGAGTATTGCAAATTCAATTCTTGCCTCCCACTATTTTTCGGCGAGCCTCTAACCCTTTGTCGAGTACTCGAGAAACCGCGTTTCTTAGTGGGCTAGGATCCCGTTAAATATCACACAATCTTGACTTTGGCCAACAAATTGTATGATAATTAACTAGGTAGATCTCTAAGATCGATTGGATCCAATCCAATTCCTAGATCCGGTAGGGGGACATCCAAGTCCGAAACATATATCTTATATATGCCAATACATCCAATGTATTACCTAACCTTTTTCCTCTGAATCAACTAAGCCTTGGCTTTGGCACAAAAAAACTTAGTGATCCCAGTCAAGCGCGACCCATTGACCATGGAAAGCTTCGTAATCAATGTCGATGGACAAGAAGTGGTCTTGACTTTGGCCAACAAACCACAACTTGGACAAGACACCCATATAAACAAAGCTCTCGTGATTCAAACACATCCTCGACGGACAAAGGCCTTGACTTTGGCCAACAAGCCAATGCCAGTCTCGGATCTTGAGTGAGAATCACTCAATGAAGGAAGGAAAAACGCTTAATATTATTTGAGGATTTTTCGCGTGCAAATTGGCAACCAATTTATTATCTTTGTTAAGGTCTCATCATCATACACCCTTAAACATGCATTCTAAACACATAATAAAGCGCGTATAATAAATAATAATGATATGCGGATGGATACTTTACACAATGATCCTAGATCAAATCTCTCCATTTCTCTCCCCGCTAGCACATGTATTACTTCTACCCATTACACTACACTCTAAAGAAACCTCATTTACATTGAGGGGAATATGTGAGAAGAGAATACAAAGAATAAGAGGTTAAAAGGCTGGACTCGCAGGTCCAATTAATAAATCAATTTATTACAACAATTTCTAAAATTGTCCCACCCATCTAATATCCATCCGATATACATTATTCATGCATCGCAACCATGTATTCACACAAGCAATCAATTAATCTAATCAAATTAATTAATCTGATAATTAGTGATCATCCAATGTTCAAACAACGATTTGATTTTGTTCGAGTCAAACTCATTTTGCAAATAAGTACATAAAGTACGAATTCTCGAATTAAATTAAATTACATAATTAAATCCAATTCAATTTGTATTTAATTCTAATTCACTATTTAATTCCAAATTAAATACTACACTTTAATTACGAACCTTTACGACTTAAATTCCAAATTTAATCGTTACGGGTCTCAAAGCCCGATTAACGTCCAACGTCAATTTAATTAAAGTCCAATGGGCTTTTAATTAATTTCTTGAGGCGTGGACTTTTGGTCAACTCGGGTCAAACCGAATAACCAAAATCCAATCCGGGAGTTACCCCATAAGCCCAGAAATCAATTTAGGCCCAATTAAACTTTAAAGGTCCATTAAGTCGCATTTGGGCTTTATGGAAGCGGTTTTGGGCCCAATTGGATCCAACAATTTTGCCTAAACCCAACTTTATACAACAAAGCCCAATAAACCCAATAACAACTTGACAAGCCCAAATCCAATTTTAAGCCCAACTAATTAATTCAAAAATTCCAAATTTCTCAATTAAATTACCTAAAGTGTATAGCAATATTATTACCCAAATCAATATTTCCAAAACACCAAATTTGTACAATTAATCATGCTTATCATTAACAAACACATGTCCAACACTTTTGATCAAAATCAAACCCAATTAACATGCATATATGTCTCGGCCAAGGGGAAAATCATGCCCAAATCAAATTCAATACAATTAAATTCAATTCAATATTAATTCAACATCCCCAAATGATTTCCAACACATCCAATGATCAAAAATCAAAAAACCAAGACAATATAGGTTTCAAGTATTTTCGGCCAACACAAGCAAAATTGGGGAAAATTGTTCCAAACACTTTTTCATCAAATTGATCCAATCAATCATCAATTCAACAACATTTAAGCATACTAATTCATCCAATTTCATTAAATCATGCCCAAATTCGTTTTGCCCAATTTTAACCCTAAAATCAATTTCATGCTTTCAAAGGCTCAAGATACCATTGTTGGTCTACTCAAAGCTTCCCAAGATCATTAATAAAGCATGAAACAAGTGTAAATACAATCATAGGAGGTGCGGAAAACTCACAATGAACGGATTGGATGCATGTGGTGATGAACCAAAAATGAACTGCCCTCATCCATGAAGCTCGGCAGTGGGCTGATTTCTTGTCCTCAAATTCGGCCATTGGTGAGTCTCCATTGATGCTCCAAGCTCCAAGCTTATCAAGGTAATTCCAAGCTAATGAAGTGAGTTCCCTATCACCTTTGTATGTCTCCAAGAGTGTGCTAGCACTTGGTGATATTTGCCACAAAAACTCCATTTTCTCACTGCAATTTTCGGTAAAGCCAGTAGTAGTTTTTGGAGAAGAAAAAACTCAGCCCCTTGGGCGTGAGATGCAAGAGAAGAGAGAGAGAGAAAAGGTTGGTTTTGGCTTCAAAAGAAAAAACCGTAAATAATAGAGAGAATGAAAATTGTGTATATACAATTAATTTCCAAAATAATTAAGCATATACAATTTTCAATTTTCAAAAGTCAAGCATTAATTGCTTTCAATCAACTCACATCAACTCATATCAATCAATAAATCAATTGTCACATCACTCAAAGTGACATGTGATTTGATGCTTGATGTGACTAATGATTTGACGCTTGATTTGACTTGTGTGCCGCACTCGAATTCGAAATGCGAATGCGCTCAAAAATAATCTCGGGCTCGGGTTCGCTAATTCCAATTTAACGAATTTTCCGTTGCGACGCAATTAAACGATTACGCCAAGCGAAATCACTATTTACGTCGCTAACGAATTAATTCTAAATTAACTCGTTCGCCCGAATTAAAATCTAATTTTAATTCCGCGTCGAAATCCAATTTCGTTTAATATATCGAATATATTAATTTATCGATTAATTCCAAATTAATCGTTATCTCTCTTTAATTGATATTTTATCCCAAATAAAATATCTCTGTAATTAATCTCAGATTAATTTTCTCTCTCATCATTAATTAATCCCATATTAATAAAAGTGTGAGTCATACGTCATCGGTGAATCTTCGGGAAGCGACCCATGAGATCCCCAGATATGTTGGCAGTAAATTCGGTTGTCGGACTATCCGAACACGTAAGTACCTCGTACCACGTTTATACCGATTTACAAGACAAGGTTGGCTTCTAGCAAAGCGCCATGCCTACCCAATTCTCCAGAAACATGCTTACAGGAATAAGCGATCTATATCAGGCGTAGTATATGTAGTATTGCGTATTTCTGTCCAGTATCAGATGATCACGTGCTAGGCCTGGGACTGGAATTGTGTCTGTCCCGTACGAAGCACATGTCGGATGTCTGGTAACTAGTCTCTATAATCGGATAAATATGACCCTGTCATTTTATCCCGATGATTGCAGTACTTAAGGGAACCAGTACCATATCCTACGTGACCATCATCTCCATATGACTGGAGTGACACTTCCGTCTTGACATCACACCCAACACCTACGATTCTCAATATACCCAGCATTGGCGTACACAGAACCGTTTAAAGCCCTGGACGACCGCAACCAAAGTATATTGATTGTCGCAAGTATTAGCGGTGCAAGTCTCAAGTTAAGACCAAATACACCTACCCTGATTTCGGACTTTCATGACACATAGTCATACTACCAATGGAATTTCGAGGGGGTCTATCCAGAGCGAAGCTGTTTCCCGTACCATCGGTGAAACACAACCTCTTATTACACTTGCATGAGTATCATATACCCAAATATATGAGAACTATGACGTTGTGCCCTCACAACGCGCACAAGTGTAATACTAGTCTTTTACGTATTTATCGATGTCCAATCTCGATAATACTCTGACTATGGATATTTAATGATTTATCCTGCGTGGACTGATACTGTCTCATATCATTCTTTGTCCAGGAATAAATCATAGGGACCTCTAATCATTTATACATCTAGGTGATCTAATCACAAATGATAAGAGTGCAATCTCCTTTGTCACATAGTTAATTTGTACAACAACACCATGATCTGTACAAATAGTGACGCTATGGGTCATAATTGTCCAACAGGTTATCCTAGGGATACCAAAGTATAGTACTTATACATCTCACAAGAGAACAATGTAATTGTTGCTCGCCTTGTGGTTTTCCTAAGAGGAATACCGATATGCAGTGGTAAGTGGGAGGATTGTAAAACTCGATGAAAATCGGAGTAATACTATTATAGGCACCGATTCCTAATGGAACATAAATAGTTCATCAAAGATGGAACTATTACCAGTAATCTTCAAATACACAAGAACCACGTATGTCGGAGAGAGTCAGAAAACAACCTGGGGTATGGGTTTCTGATCTCACCTCATAAAGATGTCTATCTTATTGAGGAATACCAACTGACAACGTATGAGGAAGTGATACAAGGTATCGACTCCCTATTATGACAAAGTGTCATGAGTCCGAAATGGATTCCATGTATATCAACTTAGTTTGGATACTAGTTGATGTGCCGCAAGGCATTGTGCCTATTGGTACTTTATAAGTCTTCAAGGAAGACATACATGGATGGCAACATACCAACGTATAAAGCTAGGCTTTTAACGGAAAGGTATCGTCATCAACATTATGTTGATTATGATTCAACCTTTTACCTGTTGCCACGGTAAATCCATTTGGATAATGCTTGCTAAAGCTGCATGTTTCATGTATGAAATATATCAGCTGAACGGAAAAATTACTTTCCTGAAAAGGAAACCTTGCGGAGGATGTTTACAACATCCTGTCGATTTTGTCGTACCAAGACTAGCAAACAAGGTTTGCGAGTTATTCGATCCATGTTTGGATTGAAGTAAGCATTAGGTTCTTGGAATTATCGTTTTGATATAATCATAATTGTTTATGATTTAATTCAAAAAGAAAATTATTCTTGTGTATATAAGAGGGTTAGTGAGAGCGCACTGACAATACTGTCCTATAAATAATGATATATGTCATTTCTTGGAAATGATATTCCCATAATAATAATCGGTGAAAGCTTGGCTTTCGAGAAAAACTCTCCGAGAAATCGTACATTGAAAAATTTACGCGACCTGGTGTCTCATACGCTTTGAGCATATGGATTCACAATCAGGCCGATCCAAGTGATAGTCATTGGATTGATGTTAAGAACATCCGTTAGTATCTTAGAGAACTAAGGGTGCTGTAATCTGTGGAGAAGGAGAACTTGAAGTGACTAGGATCACTACTACAAGTTTCCTAACCGATAAAGACGACTAAAAGTCGCAAACGGTACTATACAGTTTGAATAACGGAACAGTGAGCTGGAAATATTCCAAGCAAGACATTGTTACCGTATAAACAACAAAGTTCGGGTGTAAGACACTCGAGTGACTGGCTATAGGCCAAGTGGGAGATTATTGGACAATTATGACCCATAGCGTCATTATTTGTACAGATCACGGTGGTGTTGTACAAATTAACAATGTGAAAAAGGAGATTGCACTCTTATCATTTGTGATTAGATCACCTAGATGTATAAATGATAGGAGGTCCCTATGATTTGTTCCTGGATTGAGAATGATATGAGACAGTATCAATCCACGAAGGATAAATCATTAAATATCCATGGTCAGAGTATTATCGAGATTGGACATCGATGAATACGTAAAAGACTAGTATTACACTTGTGCGCGTTGTGAGGGCACAATGGCATAGTTCTCATATATTTGGGTATAGGATACTCATACAAGTGTAATAGGAGGTTGTGTTTTACCGATGGTACGGGAAACAGCTTCGTTCTGGATAGACCCCATCGGAATTCCATTGGTAGTATGACTATGTGTCTATAAAAGTCCGAAATCAGGGTAGGTGTATTTGGTCTTAACCTAAGACTTGCACCGCTAATACTTACGACAATCAATATACTTTGGTTGTGGTCGTCCAGGGCTTTAACAGGTTATGTGTACGCCAATGCTGGGTATATTGAGAATCGTAGTGTGTTGGGTGTGATGTCAAGACGGAAGTGTCACTCCAGTCATATGGAGATGATGATCGCGTAGGGATACATATTTGGTTCTCTAAAAAGGTTGCAACCGTCGGGATAATATGACTTGGTCATGATTATCCGATATTAAAGAGACTAGTTGCTCGTAATCCGATATATGCTTTGTACGGGGCAAACACTGTACCAGCCCCAGGCCTTGCATGTGATCATCTGATACTGGATCGAAATACATAATACGACGTATACTACGCCTGATATAGATCCTTTATTCCTGTAAGGATATTTCTAGAGAATTTGGTAGGCATGGCGCTTTGCTAGAAGCCAACATTGTCATGTAATTCGGTATAAACGTAGTACGATGTACTTACGTGTTCAGATAGTCCGACGACCCTATTTACTGCCAACATATACGGGGATCTCATGGGTCGCTTCCCAAAGATTCACCGATGACGTATGACTCACACTTTAATTAATCTGGGATTAATTAGATGAGAGAGAAAATTAATCTGGGATTAATTGCGGAGATATTTTATCTAGGATAAAATATTATTTAAAGAGAGATAACGATTAATTTGGAATTAATCGATAAATTAATATATTCGATATATTAAACAAATTGGATTTCGACGCGGAATTAAATTAGATTTTAATTCGGGCGAAGGAGTTAATTTAGAATTAATTCGTTAGCGATGTGAATAGTGATTTCGCTAGGCATAATCATTTATTTGCATCGCAATGGAAAATTCATTAATTTGGAATTAGCGAACCCGAGCCCGGGATTATTTGAGAGCGCATTCGCATTTCAAATTCGAGTGCGGCACGCAAGTCAAATCAAGCGTCAAATCGCTAGTCACATCAAGCGTCAAATCATGTCACTTTGAGTGATGTGACAATTGATTGATTGATGTGATTGATTGATTGATTGATTGAGTGTGGTGGTTGATAGCTTTAATGTTTGACTTTTTTAAAGCAAATATTTAGTACCATCGAGGCTGATGTGTTTTTATGGCTCGGGTCTGCTTTAGTACCACCGAGGGCCCGAGGCCAAGGTGTTTCATGGGTCAGGTCTGCTTTAGTACCGCCGAGGCCGAGGTGTTTCATGACTCGGGTCTGCTTAGTACCGCCAAGGTCGAGGTGTTTTTATGGCTCAGGTCTGCTTTAGTACCACCGAGGCCGAGGTGTTTCATGGCTCGGGTCTGCTTTAGTACTGCTGAGGCCTTATTATATTCGTTGGCATGGGGTTAGAGTTTCTCCATCATGACCAAGTGTTATTGGCACAATGAGAGAACATTCTCTTGTGACCAAGTTTTTATTGATGGTTCAGGGTTGGGTTACGTCCCACCGATGCCTTATTATCTTCGATTGGCACGAGCTGGGTTACGTCCCTCCAAAGCTCTATTATTGTTAATGGCCAAGTGTTATTGTCTTCTGTTATACAAGGCTTTACAAAATATTCCTCCTGAAATCTTGAATTAGAGGGCATGGCTCGGAAGATGAGAGCAGAGATGGTGAAACCAGTTTCAGATATTTGATTAAAGGTCAACCAATGCTGATTCAGGTCGGCATCATATATCCAAGTGTTGAAAAGGTACCACAAGACATCAGATTATAGCAATATGAGGTGCCATGAGAGTATCAGTTTGAGGAAATTAGATTTGTCTCCAGTTTCACGCACCACCATCTTTTTTATAGTTCCCGGCATCAACTCGCTAACTCATTGATATCGAGAAATAAGGGACGAATGTTGATGGTGGTTTTTCACCCCCAAGAAGTCAGCATCCCGAGGAATGGCAAAAAAAGAATTTCCGCTTACGATGATGAGTTTTGTAATTAATAGAGGAAAAACCCAAGGTCCTCGTTAGGGCGAGATCAGGCAGAAGGGCATGAGCATGAGGCGCAGAATCAATCCGACCAGATAAGGTCATTTTCCGACCAGAAGAGGTCATGTTCCGACCAGATGAGGTCATGTGCATCATCCATAAAGCTGTGACAGTGTTCGAAAACGTGCCGCCTAGGCGGCGCGTAATCGTTCGACGTCGGCCAAGCGTGGCGGCGACCACACCAAATCGTTGGTGGTAGTTGGGCGATCGATTGGACTGCATGAAATCGGCGCCTCCTAGCGCCGATTTCCCCCAATCGGCCGACTACGCGCCGATACACGGCCGATAATCGGCCGTGTATCGGCGCTAATTTTTTTTACAGAGGGGGAGTAAAACGACGACGTTTTGGGGGTAAAAGACCCCCCAAAACGTCGTCGTTTTGGGGGTGTTTATAATTAAAAAAAAACCCTATTATTTTCTACAATTCACAGTTCTTCTTCTCTCATTTACGGCTTCTCTCTGCACTTCCTCTTCTCTTCTTTTTTCATCACGTCAATTTGGGAAAACTAAGGTAAAATTATTATTTTATTTTTTTGTTCCAACTTGATTTAATTGGAAATTAGTTATTTGATGACTTTTAAGTTGCATTCTCTCTCTCTTTATATTTACATTACATTTTTTCTGCTTATTTTTCAAGTTCATGTTCTGCTTAATTGCTTGTAAGTTTGTCCCCATCACTCAAAATTTCCACTCTCACTGAATTAGAATTTAGAATATGGAATTAAAATCATTTTCAGGGTATGGATTCTTGCAGTTTAGGAAATTTTCGACTTAGGAACCGAATATTTTTTTTCCTGGTTCTGTTTATTTATTTATTGTATTTTTCTGGGTAAATGAAGAAATATTCATTTGTATGATTTTTAGTAAGTTACCATGAGAATGAATGTGCTTCTTGTTAAATACATGTGTTTGTTATCTAATTTTCTTGCAGGTAAAACCTTTTCAAAAATGTAATTTTTAGTTCTTTATAATGACTTTTTACTAATCCAAATTGTAGTTAATGGCTTCGTCTTCCGCGGCTTCTAATTCGGAGAGTAGTCCCGTTCTTAAACGGAATTCAAATGATGTTGGATGGGAGATGGGGCTTTAGTGGATCCGAATAACTTGGATAAAGTGAAATGCAAGTTGTGTTCAAAAAAAATTTCCGGTGGAGTTTACCGAATGAAAGAATATATTGGGCATATATAGGGAAATGTTGCAAAATGTCCAAAGTCTAGTAAGAAGATCAAGAGAAGTGTAGACAAGCCATTTTAGAGGCAATGAATAGGAAGAAAAGAAAAGAGAAGCATGTTAGTGAGATAAGGCAAGGAGTTAATATTGGGGGCGATGAAGAAGAAGCTGAAATTCGTGTGAAATAAAAGAAGGGTTAGATTCAAGACCCCCTCAGCATCACGGCCCTTTGGATAGGTGGACAGTGGTAACCCCTCCTGATTCTTCAGCTAGTGATGGTAAAAAAATACGGCAACAAAATATTAATGAAACACTTTTTAAAGAAAAGATGCATAATGTCAAGCGATTTGTTGCTAAGTGGGTGTATGAATCTGGTATTCCTTTCAATTGCTATTGACAATGACAGTTGGATAGCGATGATGGAAGTAGTTGGTCAATTTGGACCGGGTTTCAGAGGTCCTAGCCAATATGAGTTGAGGGAGCCATTGTTGAAAGAGGAAGTTGCAAGTGTTAAAGATTTCCTGAAACTGCATGAGAAATAGTGGATGGAGAACGGGTGTTCTATCATGACAAATGCTTGGAGTGATAGGAAAATGAGAAGCATAATGAATTTGTGTGTTAATTGCACAATAGGCATCACTTTCCTTTCTTCCAAGGAAAGTTCTGATGTGGCGCACACTGTAGAGCACATTTATGAGTATATGATGAAAGACATTGAACAAGTGGGGGCAGAAAATGTGGTTCAAGTTGTAACAGACAATGCCTCGAACAATATGACCGCGGCAAAGTTGTTGAAGGCGAAGATGCCAAATATTTTTTGGAGTTCATGTGCTACTCACACTATAAACCTCATGCTTGAAAGTATTGGGAAATTGCCGAGGTACAAGAAAACCATTGATAGTGCCAAGGCTTTCACCATTTTCGTGTATGCCCATCATAAGAATTTGTCAATGATGAGATCGTTTACAAAACAGAGGGACATAGTCTGACGGGAGTAGTAACTAGGTTTGCTTCAACTTTCTTATCCTTACAAAGTTTGATCGAGAAAAAAAAAGTTTGCGAACCATGTTTGCTAGCACGGAATGGGATGAGTGCATATGGTCGAAGCAAGCTAAAAGGAAAGCTGCATTTGCCACGGTGATGAGTGTCTTTTTGGAATGGGGTGACCCAATGTTTGAATGTGTTTGCACCTTTGGTGAGGGTGCTTCAATTAGTTTATGGGGATAGAAAGCCATCCATGAGGTTTGTTTATGGAGAGCTAAATATTACAAAAGAAGAGATCAAAGATGCATTGAACAATATTGAGAGTAAATATCGGCCAATCTTGGAGATTATTGATAGTAAAATTGAAGGGCGGCTAAATATTTCATTACATTGTGTTGCTTATCTTTTAAATTCGTACTACTACTATAAGGATTCAAGTATTGAGTACGATGTGAAAGTAATGGATGGAGTATTTACGGTTGTGGAGGCTTTCTTCCCCAATGACATTGACATGCAGAGTAAGGTGATAAATGAGGAGTTGGCTTCGTACAAGGCAAAAGAATAAGCTTTTGGTAAAGAAGTGGGGGTCAAAGCATGTCGGTTATCGATTGATGTTTTTAATCCAGGTAAAAATAAAGTATTCATTTGAATTATTTTGCAAAATATATAAAAATCTTATATTCCATTAAAACTATTTATGTTCATTTGTAGTTTCATGGTGGCGTACATATGGACATCATACACCGAACTTGCTAAAAATGGCAAAAAGGATACTGTCATTAACCACTAGTTCATCCGGGTGCGAACGAAATTGGAGCACTTTTGAGGGGGTAAATATTTAACATTAGCTAAATTTTTGATTATTTTATTTTGTAATTATTAATATTAATTGATTTATTTAAATTATTTATTTAGATTCACACGAAGAAAATGAATAGACTAAATGTGAATCGATTAAACAATCTTGTCTATGTATCTTTTAATGCCAAGTTGAAGAACAAGCGCAAAAGGAGAAGAATTTGAAAGTGGATGTATTAGAAGCCAAAGATACTACTAATGCACAAGGATGGATTGTTGAGGGTGGTGACTCTGGTGATGATGAAGAAGTAGAGCCCGGTTCGAGGCTTACTTGGAGGATGGTTGGAGAAGCATCTGGAGCCGATGACATATTACAACCTCGAAAAAGTGCTAGAAATGTTGAATACAGAAAACTTGATGAAGATGATTTTTATTCTGATGAAGAACCTAAGGATGATGAGTTCGAATTAGATGAAGAAGAATTAGATATTTAGTGTAGTTTAACTTTGTTAAAGGATGATGAACATGAACTTAATTAAATGATATTTTATATCATTATATGGTTGATTGAGTTTGATTAATGGTTTTATGTTTATTACATTTTGATTGAATTTATATGATTTGGATTATTTATGAATTAAGATGTTAGAAAATATTAGATTTTTAACTGTCTGCCGACTAATTGTCTAGGCCCCGCCTAGGCGCCCTAGGCGCTAGGTCGCCGCCCGACTAGCGCCTAGCGCGTTTTAGAACACTGGTGACTATAGCAATTTGCAAGGTGATCATCTGACTTGTACCGCCTTTACATGCTGTCATCATAATTGTTGAGTGTGGCAGTGAACAAAACAGAGTGATGTGACAAGAAGTCAGATGACAGGTCTGCTTTCGGTGGGGCAGTTGAGGCAGAGAGCCTGTCAATCAGTCAGAGATTCGCATGGATGACGTCATGAAGATATGAGAACAATGTTACTTATTCATAGTATATAAGGGGAGAGGAAACACATTTCTAAGGGTTAGCAAATTTTTATTCAAGCACCACTTGTAAGAAAACATCAAGCAAACGTATCATACGACCACTCTTTAAAAGTGGTCGGCCGAGCTCGATTCAGTTATAAAAATAGTACACCACTTTGTTCTCGTTGACGTAGGTTGGATCTATTCCGTCGAACCACGTAAATCCTCTGTCTTTTTTGTGGTTGTTTTGTCTTTTGCCAAGTTTGCTTTTGATCCCCCATAACCGAACAAATTCACGATTAGAGGAAGATTGTTCGAGATACGGTATTCTGAATCTGCCTCTAAAACAAAAATCACCCGTAAACATATTTACTAATACCTTTACAATTAGAATCAATGTCGCCCTTCTGTAGCAGGTTGAAACTTTTCAATAGTAAAATAATATTTGTTTTTAGTAAAACTTAAATTTGAAACAAATCTGACATATAATTGGTGAAAAATAGATGTTAATTAACTAAATTTTAATTGAAATAAATATACAATAGGGAAAATGAAAATCTAACCCCCAAAAAAAAAAAAAAAAATAAAAATTTCGTGCCCAATAACATCCTCATAGTTTGAACCAGTTATCCAATTAGTCCGTATATTTTCATGAATTACCTAATATATACTTTTGGGTGAAATATTTATTATGTTGACATGCTAAAAATATATATTTGATAATTAAATAGATATTAACTGAAACATGTATACAATAAGATATTTTAAATAATTTTTAAAAATATAATTAAATAATCGTGAGAAATTCAATCAAAATTGTTTCACTTACTAAATTAAAAATTTATATTCATCACACTCGCACCTATTATTATCATATATAAATATAAGTAACATTATTTTTTATTTTAATTGTATTTTTCTCATTATAATTTATTTTTACACTTCAATTTCTATCAAGGAAAAAAAAATATAACCGTCGAAATTTGATTTTGATTTTGATTTTTAGTAAAGAAGTGAAAAAGAAAACTACTAAGTTTAAAAAAAAACAATAATAAAATCTGAAAATTTTAATTTATACTTTGAATGGTATTTTTTATCGTTTAAATAATTATTGTTTCCGCTAGCCCACAAATTTAAGTAATAAATTTTCTTAATATTAATTTTGTAATTATATAGAATATTATTTGGACTTAGATTTATTAATGGTATTTTTATAGTAAATTAATATATATATATATATATATATATTTGATTCAGACAGCTCGGTCTATCTTACATATATTATATAAGAGTATAATGATATTTGACCCTCTCAATTTATTAGGGATGATAATGAGATGAGACATATTGAAATTATAAATCCCGTATAGTTTATGAGGGCTACTACTTCCCCCCAAACTGCCAACCCCTCTCTCTCCTATTTTAAATGTCTAAATTGCCCATCTTTTTTTACAAAAATTCACTCCCTCAATATATATATTAATTTAACACTACTTATATACTTTTTTTTTTATAATTTTTTTTTAAATTTATATTTTTTTGCTGTTTATATATCTAATCTTTTTTATTTGTTTAATAAATATTACAAATTTCACATTTATTATTAATTATTTTCTGTTCATTTATTCATTTAATTTTTGTGATTCTTTTTTAATTTATTCAACACTACTTATGTATTAAAAAAATATTCTCATGTATATTAGAGAAATATATATTTAAAAAAGAGTACAAATAAAATAAATTAAAAGTAAAAGTAGATATGGATACTGATTTACGAAAGTAAATAAGACAAACAACTTTTAATAAAGTAAAAATAAAATCAGAATCAGAATCAACACGACTTTTAATAAAATAAATTTCTCTACTTTCAAAATAAATAAAAAATATGTAAAAAATATATTAGATTTATTAAACAAATAAACCATCAAAAAATTTATTTCATAAATTAACTTTTTATTTAATATATATATATATATAATATATATTATATATATAATATATATATTATATATATATTATATAATATATTTTACATGAGTAGTGTTAATTTAATTAAAAAAATAATCAAAAAAATTAAATGAATAAATATGAAATTTGTAATATTTCTTAAACAAATAAAAATTATTATATATATAAAAAGCAAAAAATTTAAATTTAACAAATAAAAAAATTTATTAAATAAAAAAATTAAATTAATAAAATGAAATAAGTATATATATTATTTTTATATTAATATATTATTATTTGAGAGGAGGGAATTTGAGGAATTTTTATTAAAAAGTGGGCAATTTCGTAATTTTAATAAGGGACAGGATGGGGACGGGGAGCTTGTCAGAGAGGGGGAATAGTAAATTTCATATTTTACAAAATCTTCTAATCCCGTCCTATTATTTTTTCGAAACAAAAAATTTATCAGGTCACACAGTATTAAAATCTTGTCCGGCTTTATCCCATCCCGTCGGTAAAATTTCAATACATTTTTCGTGGGCCCATACCCAATAAACTGTCGAGATTAGCCCAACGACCCAAGTGATGGGCCGCCAGAACTGTAGAAAATTGCATAATTAGGAAAAAAAAAATTCCCAACGGCTAGTTTTTCCACACGTGTGAATGGAAGTGCCAGCGAGCGCCCTAACGGTCATATTACAGTTCAAATCAAACCCCGTCCTTAAATTCGCTTCAAATACCCCCCTCACTCACAATCTTTACGCAACCAACATATCTTTCTTGCTTTTACTGTTATTGCTTTCACTAATTCTTTTTCTTTGCCTCGCTCGAATTTTCAATTCAAAATGGAGACCCCATCATCATCAACAAGAAGAGTCACCAGGTCACAGGCTTCGGCCGCTCTCAATAATATTCCCATTTCAAGTGAGTCACTTTCTTCTTGATTCGATGATCTTTTTCTTTTTGAATCTTGTTCAGTTGATCTCTTACTTTAATTTGATTGGATTTTTTTTTATTTTTTTCAGGGAGAATTGAAGATTCTGATCAAAAGGGTGTTTCAAAATCAAGACAAAGAGCCACAAAACAACAGCAAGATCGGTCAGCGCTAATTGATATAACAAATGATTCACCGATTGTTGGGGTTGCAACGGGGGGCTTGGAGACTCCATCATCGGCTATGTCCAAGCAAAGAAGGACCATTAGAGCCATTAACACCAACACACCTGGCTCTGGAGAGACTTTGCTTAGGTGTCAAGTCAAGACCCTCTTGCAAAAAGTTGAGGAAGAGGCTGAGCTTTCCAAGATTTCCATGGAGTCGAGTCGTCCGTTTCTTCATCTTCAAGGCTTTGTCAACTCCCCATTGCAGCTTCTTGCCCCAACTCCAGCCAACACTCCGCAAATCTTGAATCTTAATGAAGATGATGCTAGTGTTGCAATCAACCCTTCTCCGGTTGTTCAAGAAATGTTTTCTCAGGTTCGGTATTTGGCTTGTCTCAAAGGGCGTGTTCAAGTGATTTTTAAGTTGCTCTATTTGGGTTATTACCCGAGTTTGATTCTTGGGGAGGTTCTTGGTGTTGATTATTTTTCGTTTTTCTTTTCCTATTTATCAGGTAATCAGTGATATGTTTGACATACAAGAGAGCATTGAATCAGATATAAATCTGATATCAAGGTCTTTGCTGCTGGATTTCTCTGAGAAAACAGAATCAACAGAGTGCTCCTCTGTGGTGACTGACGACGGCGGCAAAGAGAAACCACCATGTCCAGAGGAGGATGACTCTTCAGTTTGGTCCATTCAGGTCAATGCAAGTAGTATTCAAGATGATGACATTGAAGAAGAACAAGTAGTTGAAGATGAATCTTGTAATGACAATTATGAAGAGTATGATGCAGGATTGATTGATGAGCTCTGTCAAGAAATGGGAAAGGTAAGTGTGAATAATAATAATAATATTGGAAGGCACACGAGATTTTTGTACAACAGCGATGATGAAATAGTTGAAGAAGAACCAGCAAGTGGTGGTGGTGGTGTTTCGCCGAACATCTTGTGCTTCAAGGGCTTGCCAACACCAAAAGGGAAGCACATTCGCTTTGCTATTGAGGAAGAAGAAATTGAATAGTGACTGAGGCCTCTCTCTTCTCACTGTCATTGTTGTTCCTTTTTTTTCTTTTTTCTTTTTTCTTTTTTACTTTTTGATAGCCCATCATCGTTGAGTTTCTGTTATTTGGTTAAACAATTGTTTTGAAGCTTTCTTATAATCACAACGATGTGATTTTGAACTAATGAAACCACACTCGGTGCTTTCTTGTTTTTTCATATATGTGAAATTATTTTAAGCAATTTGTTTGGGACATGGAGAAAATGTTTAAACAAAATTTGGCCCCAGATGCTATAGAAATTTGACAAAAAAAAACTAAATAAATGAACTCCATGTGTGTGTTTTAATAACCTCTTCAGAGAACTGTGAAATTTTGATAGCCCATCATCGTTGAGTTTCTGTTATTTGGTTACACAATTGTTTTGAAGCTTTCTTATAATCACAACGATGTGATTTTGAACTAATGAAACCACACTCGGTGCTTTCTTGTTTTTTCATATATGTGAAATTATTTTAAGCAATTTGTTTGGGACATGGAGAAAATGTTTAAACAAAATTTGGCCCCAGATGCTATAGAAATTTGACAAAAAAAACTAAATATGAACTCCATGTGTGTTTTAACAACCTCTTCAGAGAACTGTGAAGAAACTCCATTGAGACATTCTCTTCTTCCTGAACCAATCAAAACAAAATACATAAAGAAATAAGTAAATAAGTAAATAGTTTTAAAAAAAAAAAAACTAAATAAATGCCATGTGTGTTTTAACAACCTCTTCAGAGAACTGTGAAGAAACTCCATTGATCCGGGCCAACATGCTCAACATTGGTACCAGAGCTAACCTTATCTTTGAAGTAATTGGGTTCAAACCACTCCCTCCAGCAGCACCCGGAGAGGCATACCAAGTAGGGGTGGCAATTTGGGTCATGATTCGTTTATTCGTTCGATTCGATTCGCTTTAAAGCGAATACAGGTTTGAAAAAATGGATTCGTTTAATAAATGGGTCAATTCGATTCGATTATTCGTTTAGGATTCGTTTTATTATTTTTATTTACTAGTTCTTGTTAATTTCCAATTAAGGGTGACAATTTGGGTCAGGATTCGTTTATTCGTTCGATTCGATTCGCTTTAAAGCGAATACAGGTTTGAAAAAATGGATTCGTTTAATAAATGGGTCAATTCGATTCGATTATTCGTTTATGATTCGTTTTATTATTTTTATTTACTAGTTCTTGTTAATTTCCAATTAAGATTCGAGAAATTATAGTTAATTATCATAGAAAAAATAATATTTTCGATATTTTGTGAAATATTTTTAGTAAATATATTAATTACATATTTCATATGTATATATTTATGAAGAATTAATGTAAATCAAGTATGTTAAATTATTTTATTAAATAATATCATTGACTAAACGAATATTCGTATTCGATTCGTTTAATAAACGAATCGAATACGAATCATAATATTAGGATTCGTTTATTAAACGAATCGAATAAGAATCCATCACATTTTGATTCGATACGAATTCGATTCATTGATTCGTTTTGCCACCCCTAATACCAAGTCGTTAGACCTCCAAGACCATGATAACAGTTCATCGCGAAAAAACATGGCCAAATGATACCGCAGATGCGCACTTCGCTGCAACATAACAATAGAAGAAGAAGCCAATCAACATTTTCATCAAGGTGAGTGAGACTGTGAGAGTATCCAATGGTCAATCGACATTTTTCAGAAAAACTTACTTTTGGTGCAACCACAGCCTGATGGGAGAAGAACGATTGCATGTTCCTTGTCAAACGAAAAGGCACTGGTACATTAAATTCTATCATTCCATTTGCATCATATGCAGGATGAAAATCTGTCTGGAATATCTTCCCAGTGTTCTTGGCAAATAAAAGCTTGTTTGGGGACCTTCCTCCTATTTGTAGCATGAAAGACATGAAACTTGAAAGGGCCAACTGGATGGCAAATTGCTTTTTGAAAGCCCACATATGGTTGCCATTCAGCAGAGTCTTGTACATGCATTGTGAAAAAAAATGCTCTCTGAGGCCTGATATAGCTTGGTTTAACTGCTCCTTAAAATAGGTAATGGGATGGTCCGCTTCTCGGTCATTCCTTGCACAATGGTTCTAATACAACTCAAGGAAGGTGCCATACATCGGATCATCTTCTACCATGCGAACCTGTTTGTGCATCAATCAGTTATTATAAAAGGATTTCATGGGCTTTAGTTTGCATTTTTCACATCCTGAAGTGCAGGCTAACAAGGAAATATCAAGGGAATAAGAATATCCGTCAGAGGCACATTTGACATGCTTAGAGTATCTATGAATTTCATCATTTTCAAAAAATGAAACGAGAAAAAAAAATAAAATGAAATTTGTAAAAGGGAGAGCTTGGCACCTGGGACCAAACGGGAATAATAATTGGTGTGTGTATGGATATGTGCCGGAGTCCTGATTCCTCGTGCTTATCAAACATTTGGTTCATCACCCTGAAAAGCTGCAATATGCGTTCATCACTTCTAGCATTAGGGGTCAAAGAAGTCTGAACAATAAAGTGACGTCGACAGCCATCAGAGCCTACAATCAAAGTCAAACGCCGGAAACTACTTCCATGTCTTCGCACAAATGATATATCAGCTCCGATCCGTATGGTCAGGTGTAACTGTTGTGATAAAACACACACAATAGATGAGAAAATGAGAGAAAATTCTTCTTTATTTCACAAAATAAAGAATTACAAAACTTTCCAAAAACTTTACAAAAAACTCTCAAATACTCTCAACACTATATTACTCTCACGTTTTGGGATACATTTACAATGGTTTTAGGCTCATTTTTATTGTGCCACACGGTTTGGCACTATTGGATGCAAGTTGGCAGTCTCCTTCATGCTTTCGGCGCATGTCTTCTCTACTTTCAGCTGATTTGTTATTTTCTGCATGGAGTGCATGGTGCTTGCATGACTTGTTTTCAACAAATCTCCCACTCGGTGAAGATTTCCCCAAAATCTGAGCCGACCATTAATCATCCAAACCGGATCCTCAAAAGGATCCACCCATGGCTGCATCTGTATGACTGCCTACGTACCATGAGTTGGGATCAAGCCAATCGTAGTTCTCTGAATCTCTACACTCTGACTATGTGGAGAGTTTTGTCATCCCGGCTATAGCACGACAAATTTCAAGCTTCTCCTTCGGTAAAACCATCGTGAACATATCAGCACCGTTGTCGTCGGTGTGAATTTTCCTGAGTTCTAACAGCCTTGAGCTCAGGACGTCCCGTATCCAGTGATACCTCACATCAATAAGTTTTGACCTCGAGTGAAATGTTGAATTTTTACCAAGGTAGATAGCACTTTGACTATCGCAGTACACTTTGTCATTGCAATTTCTTGCAAGCTTCTGTCATTGCAATGAATTCTGCCTCTGTTGTAGAAAGTGCAACACATCACTGCAACCTAGACTGCCATGCCACAGCTCCCCCTGAGAGAGTAATCAGATACCCCGAAGTAGACTTTCGGGTATCCACATCTCCTTCCATATCTGAATCGGTGTAGCCCATCAACACTGGCTTGTCGCTTCCAAAACATAATCTCATCTTGGATGTGCCTCGTAGATACCACATGATCCATTTGACAGCATTCCAGTGTTCTTTTCCTGGGTTTGACATAAACCGGCTAACCAATCCAACTGCGTGTGCCTTAGTCTGGCCTCGTGCACACCATGGCATACATAAGACTTCCCACTGTTGAGGTGTATGAAACCTGTTTCATTTCCTTCTTCTCTGTCTCAGTAGAGGGACTCTGTTGTGTATCTCTGTCTCAGTAGAGGGACTCTGTTGTGTACTCAATCTAAAGTGGGTAGCAAGAGGAGTGTTAACCGCTTTAGCCTTGTCCATCTGGAATCTCTGAAGTACATTCTCGATGTACTCCTCATGTGATAAGTATAATTTCCTAGCTTTTCGATCACGGCCGATCCTGATGCCAAGAATCTGTTTAGCTGACCCCAAGTCTTTCATCTCAAAAGACTTACTCAGTTGCTGCTTCAAATTATCAATCATTGATTGATTCCGGCCAACTATCAACATATCATCTACGTACAGCAGTAAGATGATAAAGTCATCGTTAGAAAATTTCTGAACGAAAACACAATGGTCTGAAGTGGTCTTCTTGTATCCATGCTCCCCCATAACTGACTCAAACTTCACGTACCACTGTCTCGGTGCCTGTTTCAAACCATAGAGGCTTTTCCTGAGTCTGCACACATGGTCCTCTTTTCCTTTGGCTCTGAAGCATTCTGGTTGCTCTATATAAATTTCTTCTTCCAGATCTCCGTGAAGAAATGCGGTCTTGACATCCATCTGCTCGATCTCCAAATCAAGGCTTGCTGCAAAGCTGAGTACCACTCGGATGGATGACATCTTCACAACTGGAGAGAAGATTTCATCGAAGTCAACGCCTTTCCTCTGATTGAATCCCTTGACAACCAGTCTGGCTTTGTATCGGTGATAAGTGATAAGAACAATTAGTGATCTTTTCCAGAACATATAGTAGAGAGTTTAAAGAGAGAGAGAGAGCTAGAAGAAAGTGCATAATTAAAATGTAAAGAAAGTCGTATATACTTAGATTAAGCCAAAATAATGGATTAAATAGAAACATAATAAGATAGCAAATAAAATGCATGAACTTGTAGTAGCAAACGGAATGGTATGAGTAGAAATAGACATGAGAATGGCAGATAGACTAAATTAAGGTTTCTTCTCTCCTCAGAAAATCCTATAAAGTAGATCCGGTAACTTGCAAGATCCATGTATGCATAGTAAGTAGAGAACTGGACAAGTGAACGTCCTAACAGGGTCTATTTCATACATATTCTTAAATAGGTAATGGATTAAGCCAGAGAAATCGATAAATGACACAAGTAAAAAATATTGAACACCGTTGATGTTCATTCCTTATTGACAAGAGTAGATAAGGTATTTGTAAGAAGACTCGGTACTACCGTAGTATACCATGAGATAGAAATAAAAACCTTAAGAGATAAGACTACCAGATAGAGATCCATCGAAACTATAGAAAACATTAAGAAAGCCAAGTGTAGCATATGAAGTAGACAAGCTCGTCTAAAGTTTGTAGCACTATAAGAAGTCCACAGAATAGACCAGCCATAGTAGTAACCTATATAAACCTAAGAAACAGATCCAGTAAATGAGAAACATTGAAAACTTATGAAATGGCAAGGAAGTCCAGTATAGGCCATGACGTAGATAACGCAGCTCAAAGACTGTAGCACAAGCAGAAACAATATAATAGTTGATAGAGTTATGTAACCCCAAACCATAACAATACCCATATAACCCTCAATAGTACATACGACCAATCTCCTCTACTACAGTACCAACCCTAATAAGTGTTTAGACACTCACCAAAATTACCACAGAGCCTTGACAAGTAGTAGCATAATCATTTTCACTCAGATCTCTATAAGATGTGCATATTTGTCTCCCGAATCTGGAATTTAGTATAGCCCTGATTGAGTATAGTTAGTAACCCAACGAAACATATACAACTCTTGACAACACCCCATATAGATCAGTTGAATATATGAGAATCTATATGAGACATGTAAGCGTATATTTCCTGAAGAGTGGAAACATTTCAGATGTATATTAAGTTTAGCCAAATTTAGTAAAGCTATCTTAGTCTGTTACCAAACCTAAGTGTTCAAAGAAGTAATGACTCATGGAATTCGAGTACATAAAGCATATAGAACATATAACATTAAATTAAGTAAAATGTACATTTTATGATACCTTTCAGTTGAGCAAAAAAGGAGACTAAGAAAAAGAATAAGAGGAACTATCCAGAAGTAGGTAACCAAGAGAGTATAGTAAGACATGTGGCAAGTGTATGTTTCAGAGAATTCCCAATAAAGGATAGTATGAGTATTGGTAAAGGGTCAAACTAGAAGAGAGGTTAGACGTTACATTCAAAAGACCCTTTAGCATTAGTACTTATGTGTGACAACTCAAAATATACTTTGATTCTCGACCTCTCCCAATCTTAGTTAGATATGTAAGTGTCCTAGACATGCCACGGGATCTCTAAGCGTGATTCGTGTGTGAATAAAATAAAAAATAAGTTGTGGAGGACTTACATTGATCGGCTTGAGTTCAAAACTTTCATGGATGTTGAAGCTTCCAAGCTCATGGGTGAGTATCCCTATCACCTTCATTTGACTCCCATAAGTGCTAGCTTGAACAAGATGGAACAAATTTTGTGCCCAAAAGAGAGAGGAAGCAATCGGTCATAATTGTGAAAAGGCCATTCGGCCTTCTTCAAAAGAAAGGCCATTCGGCCAAGATGACATCAACAAAGGCCATTCGGCTAGACTGCAAAAAACAAAAGGGCCAAAATTGCCTTTCTATTCGGCCAATTAGAGAGAGAGCAATTGTTATTTTTTTTCGGCTGCTCTTTCAAAAAGTCAGTGGCCATTTTTTTAAAAGGAAGCAAAACTACAATTGCTTTTTCTTTCTTTTTTTGAATATATAATGGCCACACAGCCATATTACTTCAAAAGTAACAAAAACATAAGCCAAAAGGCTTTCGGCCAATCACATTTATTTTGAAAAGTCAAAATGACTTTTTGCCTTTGTTTTCAAAAACATAGGCAGTGACTAATTGCCTTTTACAAAAGCATAGGCCAATTCGGCCTAGGAGAGAAAGTAATAAATAATTTTCAAAAAAAATCATTAATTATTAATTTTTGGTTGGTAGGTGTGGTGTAAATCAAATCCAATTTATTACATTGCCAACCAATTACATCATTTGTTGATAATTGATGTAAGTCATGGGTCCCACCCATTTAAGTCAAAATTTGGTTGGCTTACACAACACACTTTGGGCTCGGGTTCGTTTAATCCGATTAAACAAATTTTCCATCGCGACGTAATTCAATCTAATTAATTAAATAATTATGCCTCGCAAAATTATTATTAAAGTCGCTTACAGATTAATTCCAAATTAATTCGTTCGCACGAATTAAAATCCAATTTTAATTCCGCATTGAAATCTAATTTCAATTAATATATCTAATATAATATATTAGCCCAATTAAATAAATTAAATAGTAAAATCTAATTTAAAAATATAAATTATTTTACCGATTAATTCCAAATTAATCGCGTTCTCTCCTTTCGACGAATTTAATCCCAGATAAATTCCGACGCAATTAATCCCAGATTAATTCTTTCTCTGATAATTAATCCTAGATTAATTCTTACCGTAATTAATCCCAGATTAATTTTCTCTCTCTAAATTAATCCCAGATTAATATTCTCTCTCTTAATTAATCCTAGATTAATATTGTTCGAGTCAAATATCATCGGTGAATCTTATTGTTCGAGTCAAACATCATCGGTGAATCTTTGGGATGCGACCTAAGAGATCCCTGGATATGTTGGCAGTAAATACGGTTATTGGACTATCCGAATACGTGCGTATCCGGTACCACGTTCCTACCGATTTACAAGACATGATTGGCTTCTAGCAAAACACCGTGCCTACCCAATTCTCCAGAAATATTCTTCCACTGAATACATGATCTTTGTCAGGCGTAGTATACATAGTATCGCATATTACGATCCAGTATCGGATGTCACATGCAAGGCCTGGGGCTGGAGTTGTGTCTGCCCCGTACGAAGCATTATCGGATCACAAGCAACTAGTCTCTTTATGATCATAAAGTCATGACCTAGTCATACTTCCTCGATGACTATAGCACTTAGAGTACCAGTTCTGTATCCTTGCGTGATCATCATCTCCATATGACTGAAGTGATACTTTCATCTTGACATCACACCCAATACACTACGATTCTCAGTATACCCAGAAGAGGCGTACACAGAACCTGTTAAAGCCCCGGACGACCAAAACCAAAGTATACTGATTATCGCAAGTATTAGCGATGCAAGTCTCAGGTTAAGACCAAATACACCTACCCTGATTCGGACTCCCATAGACACAAAGTCATACTACCAATGAGATTCTGAGGGATCTATCCAGAGCGAAGCTGTTTCCGTACCATCGGTTAAACACAACCTCCTATTACACTTGCAATGATATCCAATACCCAAATATGTGAACTATGTCGTTATGCTCCCATAACATGCACAAGTGTCATACTAGTCTATTCCGCATTATCGATGTCCAGTCTCGATAATACTACGACTAGGGATATTAATGATTAAACCTTTATGGATTAATACAGTCTCATATCTTATTAATCGGTACTAATCATATGGACTTTTATCATTTATATATCCAGGTAATCCAATTACAAATGATAAAAGAGCAATTTCCCTTGTCACATAGTTAATTTGTACAACAACACCATGTTCTGTACAAATAGTGATGCTATGGGTCATAATTATCCAACAATCTCCCACTTGGCCTATAGCCAATCATTCAAGTGTCCCACACCTGAACTATGTACGGGTCGTTCAAACTTCTGCTACGAAACATCTTTCGTCAGCGGATTTGCAAGGTTATCATCTGATGTAATTTATCCAATCATCACATCGCCACGATGTATGATCTTACGAATCAGATGAAATAATTGAAGTACATACTTGGATCATTGTGTTGGGTTTCTAGTTAGTCCCAAGATCGATTTCAAGTAAGAAACATGTGCAAATACTGTAGACGCTGATTTTCGCTCCAGGTCTACAATTGAGATTTTGTATAGGGGCACTGGCGATCCTGCAAAACAAAGAAGTAGGGTGAGCGTGGAGGGTCTACCCACCGGTGTGGTGGATGCCGTAGGCACTCCGACGCCCAAGTCAGTGAGGGAATTGAGGTGAAAAAGTCATAGAGGGGGGAATAAGGTCAGATGTTACCTAAATCCTTGCCAACTGCCGTGAGGGCGGTAGATGAGAGGTTTAGAGAGCTGTGGAGAGAATAGTATTGAGCTATGAGTATGAGAGCTAGAAGTTGAATCCCCCTCCTCCTGGAGCCTCGTTTCCTATATATACATGTTGTAGTAATGTGTGTCTTTATTGCTATTTGATTACTCGTCCGTTAGATCGACTTCATGAGGAGCTATTACTGCATTTTGCCCATTTGTAGGCTGGAACGGATGGGTTCATGAATGGTGTTTATGACCTTGGGCGTTACGTGGGCTGGCGTTGGGTGAGCCTTGATTATGGATTGGGCGTGTGATACTTTATTGGGCCTAGGTTTGTGGATCTCTGGGCCTTTATATACATCAAACCTTGGGGGTTCCTTTAGTGAGAATCTGTGATGGTAACTTGGGCTTGGATCCATGCTGGGGGCCTAGTATTGGGCTCGAAGCAAAATGTCGAAATTGCCCTTGGACCAAATTTGGCCCGTACAGTTTGTCCCCTACTCTCTAAGTCAAGGAGTCATTGGCTTGGAGAGTACTTTATGCGTGTGTAGCTTGGGACGAGGCCATAGTATGTAGGCATACTCGAGTGTTGATGCTGCCTACTGGTTAAACGAATGTAAAGTTATGAGCCTGACTCTACAGGAGCCTTTGGGGAAGTACCCAATCGATTGAACCAGATGAAGGTCGAGATATAAGTCAAGCAACATGTGTATTCCATGTCTACAACTTGACTCGACATGAGTCAATGGGGGATGTCCCCGGTCGACTGGACTTGATGAGTCCAGGAAGATATAAGTCATACAACATGTGTATTCCATGTCTACAACTTGACTCGACATGAGTCAAGGGGGATGTCCCCAGTCGACTGGACTTGATGAGTCCAGGAAGATATAAGTCAAGCAACATGTGTATTCCATGTCTACAACTTGACTCGACATGAGTCAATGGGGGATGTCCCCGGTCGGCTGGACTTGATGAGTCCAGGAAGATATAAGTCATACAACATGTGTATTCCATGTCTACAACTTGACTCGACATGAGTCAAGGGGGATGTCCCCGGTCGGCTGGACTTGATGAGTCCAGGAAGATATAAGTCATACAACATGTGTATTCCATGTCTACAACTTGACTCGACATGAGTCAAGGGGGATGTCCCCAGTCGACTGGACTTGATGAGTCCAGGAAGATATAAGTCATACAACATGTGTATTCCATGTCTATAACTTGACTCGACATGAGTCAATGGGGGATGTCCCCAGTCGACTGGACTTGATGAGTCCAGGAAGATATAAGTCATACGACATGTGTATTCCATGTCTACAACTTGACTCGATATGAGTCAAGGGGGATGTCCCCAGTCGACTGGACTTGATGAGTCCAGGAAGATATAAGTCATACAACATGTGTATTCCATGTCTACAACTTGACTCGACATGAGTCAATGGGGGATGTCCCCAGTCGACTGGACTTGATGAGTCCAGGAAGATATAAGTCATACAACATGTGTATTCCATGTCTATAACTTGACTCGACATGAGTCAATGGGGGATGTCCCCGGTCGACTGGACTTGATGAGACCAGGAAGTTATACACTCGTTTGGTATCGAGGAGGGACCAAACCGAGGCTACATATCGATCGGACCAGAGGAAGGTCAAAGAACTTACATTTGATTCTATTGGGAGCCTATTGGGAGGTGATCCCGTCGATTGGGCCTGATGAAGGCCATGAAGGCATTCACCTGTTTGATATCAAAGAGGGACCAAACCGAGGCTACATGTCGTGTGGACCGGAGGAAGGTCCATGAACTGAATTGTATGACAATGCTTGCGAGCCGCATATTTGGTATGTCAGTGGGGAAAATATTAGTACCTGACATATAAAGTGCATGTCGGCTGAGACAGATGACCCTATTAATAGTTGAGGAAAAGTTTATTCTTTTATCTCCCGGATTGTTGCTGCTGCAAATGCTGCTATCATTCATCAAATGGTCCGAATGATGGAAGCTTTGTAAATGGAGAAAGCCTATGTGGTTCACAAGGAATAGTTCCAAATGAGGTCGTCCAGAAGTGTACTGTTGTCTTTGATTCTACTGAGGATGTTCAAGGTGCCGAAGTATAAGTTATCTCTAAAATGTATGAGGAAGTGGCCATGAAAGAGAATTTTGAAATGGCATCCTTAAATGAAGAAGATGGTTGGATTAACCGAACACCAATACCCAGAACAATCCCAGAGCTTAGAATAAAGAAGTAAGCCCCAAACTAAAACCATTGGCTCAACCATACCCCAAATGACACATGAACGAACAACAGACAAGCTGGCAATACAATGAAAACCACCAAGCGAAATGGAAAACCGTACAAAGAAACCGGACTCCCAACTCCAAGCCCAGCCCATGAGCAAACCCCAACCATATCGTTTGAATGAATCAGAAAGTAGCCCACTAAGCATTTCACCCCCTTTGAGCCGGGTCCAAGATCAGTGCCAAGGCCCATGGAAGCCCTCTCAAAGAATCATAAATTCAAAAGGCCATAAGTTCATAAGACACACAAAACTGAGAAAGCACATGTAGAGCCACAAATCCAACATCAGAAGACCATTGTCCCAATATTTTGCAAGAGTAGCGTCCTAGGCAAAACACAAAAAACAAACCCACATCGAGTTTTTGCAAGAGGAGCGTCCATAAAAACAGACCCATATCGATTGGTGCAGTGAAGACACCAAATGCCGTCAGGGAGAGGCAACCCAGCTTCATTCTGAGGCTAGTAAAACCGTAATTCTTTGCCAAAAATAGCATAAGCCCTAGGTTTGCCTAATTGAAACAGGGAAGACCTGATGAGATTGAAGAAAATTCAATCTACACCTAATAGTGGAATAAATTTCCTCCACTACTCTGAGCTTTTATCAAAAACCCTTTTATTTGTTTTAAACCGAATGTAATACACGGCTGCTGCTAGAGTTAGTCTGGCTGGAACATTCCTTAAATCATTTTTCCTCTTTAAAAATGATACGCCTTTAATCTCCCCAAATTGGGTTGCCTCAATCTACCCAGAGTCTCCAAGTGTTGTTCGAATTCTCTCTCTTGCCACCGATTCCCGCACCTTTCAACCTTTTCACAACCACCACTCTGTCATTCGACACCACTTTGTACGCCGTCCTGAACCCGTTTCTGCCGAGCATTACTACCGACGCTCTTGTGTCATCTGATGGTGGTGCATCAACTGGGCATGGTGGCAAAAATAAAGGAAAGAGAAACTGACGACTGAGATTAAAACAGAGTTTTGGGTTTGTCCACTGCTGAGAGACATGAGAGAAGTGGTGAAGGGTTTCAGTCGTACAATTTTGATGATGCATGGCTTTCATTTTGTGGAAAGCATGGGCTGAGCTAACTTCTCTTGGCTCGACCGACATATTGGTTAGTGGGCTGACACGTTTGTTGTTGGGGCATGGGCGTTTGGAGGCTTGGCAAGGTGACGTGTTTGGAATGGCATGTTATAAGCACTTTTACTCAATACATGCTCTTGGCTTTTGAGCTTTCTGCACATGGGGAGATGGTCTTTGGGTTTCTTTGCAGCCACGTAGAGTCCAGTTCTAGCAGGGAGCATCACGTGGTCATTTTGGCAGCCTTACTCCTCTGTTGGTCATCTTGGACTTTCATTTTTTTTTTTAAACATAAAGGACTAAATGGTGCTTATTATTTCAAGGGGCTTAGATGGGCTACTTTGAAGCTTGATTCACGTAAGCTTGATTCACGTAGTCACGCACGAAGGAAGGTAAAGAAAGTGTAAGGCCCATGAGTAAACTACCAAGACTCCAACTGCCTACCTCCAAAGCAAAATAGGTGCTCTTGGACTTTCAAAAATGTCGTATGAGCTGTGTTTAATGGCGCTAAGCACAGCTGCCCGCTGTTCGACCTGGGTCAGTTAAGTCCACATTCAGCTGCTAGTAAATATTCATCGTCCAGTGCATCTAATTCTGCCATAGTGAGCGTATCTGCATCTGTGGGAACTGCAGCCACTACAATGAGCTTCAAGTTCAGGCTATGCCATTCTTTAATGGGTCTTTCTATTCTTCTCGAATGTTTCATCCTTCACAGTTTCAACCGCTATCATAACAACAACAAGCATCAGAGATCTATGGTGAAGAACGACCCATAACAAATCAGACGCTTGGAAAAGAACTGTCGTGTAATAAGCGAAGGAAGTTGGCCGAGCTTGGTGTCTGGCAATGTAGGGAATTTTCACCCGTCATTCTCGACAAGCACCACATGAACAAGCTTAATCGATGTTGAATTTTGCTATTTCTTTCGGTGAACCGTCGAGTGATATTGCCACCTGAAGTTAGGTCTTCATTCGACCTTTGTACGCACTCTCTGTGTTGCTTGGATTCTTTTAAGGCACAATGGATCTTTAGAAAGTTCTCAATACCCGCCAATAACAAACTCGCTTCTCCCTTTCGACACCGTTTCCCGGCTCTCGTTCAAATCGAAGGCGGGTTCAAACAACAAGCTACTCTACTAGCGATTCGACTACTGCCAGTGGCAAGGTGCGAAAAGCCCGAGTTATTCGCTTCGCGTGGCAAAGTTACGGTCTCCATGGCACTTTCCTTCCCATCATTTTCTTTCAACCGACCTTAGGGTGTAAAGGTCTCAGGTGTAATCAAAGAGGGTGCTTGGAACTTCTCTAATGGCGATTTTGAGCTAAATGACGTCTGGACCTCTGTAGCTTTCCATCCTTGAGTGCATCAGAGGACATTCTGTAGTGTGAGATAATAACCTTGAATCCACTATGAAAGCCACATGGGAGTCGACATGAGCTAGGGGAATTGATTCGGATATTCACCACTCTCGCACCCATCATCATGCATTCATCCATGGGCTAGCCTTATCTTTTTGCTAGTGGGTTAGTCGACTCATTATTATAACTCTCTGCGCGGCAAACTTCGTGGTTCCACGTTCTGAGCATGCTAAGAACCCTTTTTTTTTTAGCTTGGTCGCCCCCTTGCCTCAGCTAGATTGTTGTCGTGTGGGCTTAAGGATAGGTATTATAATGGAACAGGTTTGTGGGCTGGTCCGTATGGTGAGACGACATGTTGTTCTCTTTTAGCTCTTGCACAATTTCAATTCAGTCCAATGGAGGACACTGAAGTTCGAGTGGGTGATGCGGCAGATCTGGCGTGTCCATGATCTATCTTCATTTGGAGCCTCTCCCTTAAGCCGAGACCACATTATGTAATGTCGAATAGGCCACTCATTTATCACAAGATGTATATTTATTTGGAACAATCATTCCTAGCCGAGATTGCTATGCAGTATCAAGTGGTGTTTCCACCTCTAGTTAATAGTTCTTCCTTAATATGTGGGGTGGAACCCTTAGCTATGACTTTTTCACCGTCGTGTGGAATGGTACCTCAACTATCTCGCTAGGACTTCTTCCATCTCATGTCAAATGAGATCTCAAACTAGTGACACGCCTCATACTGAGAGTATCGAATGGAATCTCAAGCAAATGACAAGCTATATATATGATAATGACAATTGGGACATCCTCCAATATACTGATGTCGAGTGAGACATCCCTAACAAGTCCTATGCCTCATTTGTAAATGTCGACTGTGATTCCTTTATCAATTATCAGGTTGTAAATTGCAGTGTCGACTGGGACACCATAACAACTCTTATAATATAAATGGTGGTACCAAATATGACATCTATTATAAGTCCCAAGCCACATATTGATGTCGACTGGGACACCCGTAACAATTTTCAAGCTATATGGTGTAATATAGACTGGGACAGCTATAACAAGTCCCAAACTATGATACCTATTATAAGTCCCACCCTTTTACTAATGTCGATTGGGAGATTCTTAAAAAGTGTAAGTCATACCTGGTAATGTTGACCGGGATGTCCTCGCCAAATCTTTATTTGGGTACTGTCGATTGGGACGATCTTCTTATGCCAAGTGCAACGCTTATCATATGAGGTGAATGGTAAGGAAAATGGTTCCGTTGAATGAACGTGTCTTGTTCCCAATGTAGGTCCATGAGACTGGTCGAATAGAGTCTAAAATTATTGACAATCTATTAATGTCTTCTGGAAAAGATGAGGATCATCTCAACGTCGTCTGAAGAAAATAACACTTCTTTCACGTAGTCTGGAAGTGATGGCAATCCTCCTTCATAGTTTATTGGTTGATTGGAGTATGGCTGTGGTTTATGAGGATATTCTCTGGTCGACTGGTAGAAATGTGTAGAATGATCCAAGTGTTGGTTCACTGGTAGTCCGGCACCGGGTAGGCTAGAGAGAATCACTCTTTCCAATTCTTGTATTTCCTTACCATGGAGGAGGTAACTTGTTGTGATCGGTCGGCTGGTGAATCATGGTGGCTTTTCTGGTGATTAAGTGGATGGTCGATGGTGGATTTCCACTTGCCATATTTTTGAGTGCTCCTAATGGGTTGGATCAAATGATAGGATTGCTGAGGTGTCCAGTAGCCTCGGGCCTTTAGGAGGTTGAAGATATGTGCTCCAATGTTTGTAATTTTTCTTGGAGGGTGACTATTTAAGTGATAACGGGATCTGGTGTTTTCTCGTTGCGTGACGCCATAAAAGCATGAGTGTTTGTAAGGATTGTAGATAGAAAGATCTTTGCATGCTATGAATCGCTAGGGCCCCACGGTGGGCGCCAAATTGTAGACGCTGATTTTCGCTCCAGGTCTATAATTGAGATTTTGTATAGGGGCACTGGCGATCCTGCAAAACAAAGAAGTAGGGTGAGCGTGGAGGGTCTACCCACCGGTGTGGTGGATGCCGTAGGCACTCCGACGCCCAAGTCAGTGAGGGAATTGAGGTGTAAAAGTCATAGAGGGGGGAATAAGGTCAGATGTTACCTTGATCCTTGCCAACTGCCGTGAGGACGGTAGATGAGAGGTTTAGAGAGCTGTGGAGAGAATAGTATTGAGCTATGAGTATGAGAGCTAGAAGTTGAATCCCCCTCCTCCTGGAGCCTCGTTTCCTATATATACATGTTGTAGTAATGTGTGTCTTTATTGCTATTTGATTGCTCGTCCATTAGATCGACTTCATAAGGAGCTATTACTGCATTTTGCCCGTTTGTAGGCTGGAACGGATGGGTTCATGAATGGTGTTTATGACCTTGGGCGTTACGTGGGCTGGCGTTGGGTGAGCCTTGATTATGGATTGGGCGTGTGATACTTTATTGGGCCTAGGTTTGTGGATATCTGGGCCTTTATATACATCAAACCTTGGGGGTTCCTTTAGTGAGAATCTTTGATGGTAACTTGGGCTTGGATCCATGCTGGGGGCCTAGTATTGGGCTCGAAGAAAAATGTCGAAATTGCCCTTGGACCAAATTTGGCCCGTACAAATACAACAATGAAATATGGCAGAATTATACTTACATTGATCGATTTTGGATGCGATGATCACAAGCCCTTTGCTCCTTTGAAGCTCTCGGCTTTCTCCCCTTTTGGTGCTCCAAAAATTCGGCCATGGTGGTCCTTCAAGCTCCAAGATTTGGATGATGATTCCATGCTCATAAGTTGATTTCCCTATCACCTTAGGATGACCCTTCATGTGCTAGCAATGGAAAGATTTGCCACAAATCTTCCTTGTATCTTCTTGTAATTTTCGACCTTGCCAAAAAATTAGGAGAGAAGCATTTTGGCCCTTGGCCGATTGTGAGGAAGAAAGAGAGAGGAGAGTGTGTTGGTTATTTGGTTTCCAAAACCTAATACCAAAAAATCCATTTCTAAAATTTTGTAAATGGCTTTCCAAAAGTCAATTAAAATTTTGGAGCCAAAAAACAATTAATGCTTTCCAACTACCACTATCAATCACAAGTGACAAGTTGTCACATCACTCAAAGTGACTAGACATCACATCAATTGATTGACTAGTGATTTGACGCTTGATGTGACTTGTGGGCTGCACTTGAATTCCAAATGCGAGTGGGCCCGCAAACACTCCCGGGCTCGGGTTCGCTAATTCCGAATTAACGAATTTTCTATTGCGATGTAATTAAATCAAATTTAATTAAATAATTTTGCCTAGCAAAATTACTATTCACGTCGCTAATGAATTAATTCTAAATTGACTCGTTCGCCCGAATTAAAATCTAATTTTAATTCCACGTTAAAATCCAATTTCGTATAATATATCGAATATATTATTTTATCGATTAATTCCAAATTAATCGTTCTCTCTCTTTAAATAATATTTATCCCAGATACAATATCTCCGTAATTAATCATAGATTAATTTTCTCTCTTATAATTAATCCCAGATTAATAAAGTGTGAGTCATACGTCATCGGTGAATCTTCGGGAAGCGACCCATGAGATCCCCGGATATGTTGACAGTAAATCCGGTCGTCGGACTATCCGAACACGTACACTACGTTTTTACCGATTTACAAGACATAGTTGGCTTTTAGCAAAGCATTGTGCCTATCCAATTCTCCAGAATATTCTTAAAGGAATATGTGATCTATATCAGCGTAGTATACGTAGTATTGCGTATAACGATCCAGTATCGGATGTCACGCGCTAGGCCTGGGGCCGGAATCGTGTCTGCCCCGTACGAAGCACATATCGGATCTCTGGTAACTAGTCTCTATAATCAGATAAACATGACCTAGTCATAATATCCCGATAGCTGCAGCATATAAGAGCACTTGTTCCGTATCCTACGTGATCATCATCTCCACTATGACTGGAGTGATACTTCCATCTTGACATCACACCCAATACACTACGATTCTCAATATACCCAGAAGAGGCGTATGTATGGGCCAATTTGGCCCAAGGGTAAAACTGTCTTTCACCTTAAGCCCATCAGCATGTTAGGCCCGAAAATAAGGACCAAAGCCCAAAGGATTATGTATTATTTGATTACAATTAAATCATAAACTAATAACCACTCCACTTAACTTAATTCTAGCACTAAACCCTACCACTCCACTTAACCTAATTCTAGCACTAATCCTCACTTACTCCAAAACCATTACCAAATACACCAACATTAGATCATGTTTTATCTATAAATATGAAAAGAATACGGGAAGAAGTCATTCAAGTCTCATTTCTCTCACCCTAATACTTCATGCTCTCAATCCTTAATCCCCTCATATATTACCCTCATCTCTTACACGGCTCTCACGGCCAAACAAAGGAAGTAGAGGTAATATTCATCTTGCTTTCCCATTTTACAAACTTATTTCCTGCCACTGACTTGGGCGTCGGAGTGTACCCGGTATCCACCACACCGGTGGTAGCCTACTCTCGTCCACTCTACTTTGTTTTTTGCAGGATTGCTAGTGCCCAACTTACAAATTCTGATTGGGGACCCTTGGCGAATTCCGGAGTCCACAATTTGGCGCCCACCGTGGGGCCCTAGCAATAATTTGCAGACAAGGCTTTCCACCCTACAAACACTCACTGCTTAGTCAATCATGACTTCAAGCAATGAACAAACACCTGATCCAGTGGCATCACAATTGGCCATACTACAAGACAGATTGAAAGCTTTGGAAGAAGAGAATTTTACCTTTCGTAGTTCCAACATAAACCTCCAAAAACAATTGGAACTACTTTCATCACCCACACAGCTTCACAATACATCAGAACAACACAACAACCGGATCACTCCAGCTAACCTTCAAGGAGCATTTGACGAAACAACAGACGACGTTCCATCAAATGGTGAGAACCAGAGGAACTTACCAAGTTCACCAGTCAACCAAGCCCAGCAAATTGTCGTCACAATGAGAAAGGAAATGAAAGAATTTAAAGAAGCTATTATGTCCAGTCTACCAGGGGTGAAACTCCCAATGAAGAAGTAGAGCTGGAACCATTTCAGATACCCCTTTCATTGAGACGATAACATCTGTTGAGCTACCACGGAAGTTCAGCCCACAGACATGAAGTTATACGATGGATCTACTGACCCAGACGACCATGTCATTCATTATAAATACAAAATGATGTCAACAGGCTTAGCTCCTCATCAATGGGAAGCTGGAATGTGCAGAGGATTTGGAGAAACTTTGGGTGGTCCAGCTCTTACATGGTTCATCAACCTACCATACAGATCCATCAAATCTTATCAACAATTAGCAGACAAATTTGTTGAACATTTCGCCAGCTCTTGCAAACTTGAAAAAACTACTGATGATCTTAGTGCCATCCTACAACGGAGGGGAGAATCATTGCGAAGCTATGTTGCTCGATTCAACAAAGAAAGAATAACAATCCCAGACCTTCATCAACCAACAGCTGTGGAGGCTTTCAGGAACGGGTTACTTTGTGAAAGTGGACTCTACAAAAAGCTGACCAAGTTTCGGTGCTACACGATGGACCAGGTTATGGCTCGAGCACAAGTTGAAATCAGGTGGGAAGAAGATAAAAGGAATAAAAAAAGACATTTCCTCCAACATGCAAAACGAAAGAACAGCCCATTCTACCAAACGACATAAAGAATTTACAAATGTGATGCCAAGCGTCATTCGGAGAAATGGAACCACCCAAGGAGAGAACATCAGCCCCACCAAAAAGGTTTTGATCAAAGACCTCCATCATACAGAGCTCGAGAAACAATTCCGATGGAAAAACCCAGACTCCCAGACTACAATTTTTCTATATCTCCGGGAGAGTTAGTATTGGTACTTAAAAAGATGGGAAATGAAGTAAAGTGGCCACCACGCAACAGAGAAAGTTTCAAAAATAAAGACACAAACAAATGGTGTGAGTTCCATCGAGACTACGGCCATACAACAGCTGAATGTGTAGCATTGAGGTTGGAAGTACTTGAGTTGTTAAACAAAGGGTTTTTAAGGGATTTACTTACGGAGAAGGGGCAAGCTACTTTAGCTCGGAGGAACGAGAAGGATGGACATGGGGAAGCACCAATTCAACCTCCACCAATTGATAACACTGTGAATTTCATTTCAGGATCAGAGATTAGTGGAGTATCATATTCAGCAGCCAAACGACATTCCAGAGCGATTGTGTCAAGCCTTCAACATTCCACGACGTCTTTAGAAAAAATGTTTACAAACCTAATAATGGAGTTTCCAGACGACATCAACTCTGGTAGCATGAACCCTCATCATGACGCCTTAGTAATCTCTCTACAGGTGGCAAATTTCATGATCAAACGAGTTCTGATAGATACAGGATCCTCAGCCAACATCATCTTTACAACAGCCTTGACAGACATGGGAGCTGAATTAGAGAAAGTTAACAAAAGGACGACTGTGTTGATTGGATTCAGTGGTGAACAAAAATTTACTTTGGGAGAAATAAGCCTTCCAGTCTACGCAGGGGGAATCAACAAAATGACAACCTTTCTAGTCCTGGATTGTCCTTCAGCCTACAATCTAATTATTGGGAGGCCATGGATTCATGAGATGAGGGCAGTATCGTCCACCTATCATCAAACTCTAAAATTTCCTACAAAGTGGGGATTCAAGAGATAAGGGGAGATAGAGTTGCTTCCAGAGGATGCTACCAAACAACAATGAAGGCAAAGGTCCATTCAGCATAGCAATTACAGAACGAACCTCATACGCAGGAGCCCACACTTCCAAATATTGAAGAATTGGATGAGGTTCAAATCCATGACAAATATGCAGACCATAAAACTCAAATTGGAGCAAATCTAGATCCCAGACTACGAGCAGACTTAAGTGAATTTTTGCGAAAACGACATGACCAGTTCGCTTGGTCGCATGAAGACATGACTGGGATTGACCCCAGCTTGATTACTCATCAACTCCATGTGGATCCAGACTATCCTCCAATCAGACAGAAAAGAAGGAAGTTTGCCCCAGAAAGAAACCAGATCATTGATGAAGAAATCCAAAAATTGTTACAAAATGGTGCCATTAAAGAAGTTCAATTCCCAGCCTGGTTAGCCAATGTGGTGGTGGTACGAAAGAAGAATGGAAAATGGAGAGTTTGTATCGACTTCACAGATTTGAACAAAGCATGCCCAAAAGATTCATTCCCATTGCCTCATATTGATCAAATGGTTGATGCTACAGCTGGACACGAATTGCTAAGTTTTATGGATGCATATTCTGGGTACAATCAAATCCTTATGCATCCAAACGACCAAGAGAAAACAGCTTTCATGACCAATAGGGGCATATTCTGTTACAAGGTAATGCCCTTTGGTCTCAAAAATGCAGGTGCTACATATCAGAGAATGGTCAATAAAATGTTCTCACAACAGATTGGAAAAACAATGGAGGTGTATGTAGACGACATGTTGGTGAAATCATCAAAATCTGATCAGCATCTGCAACACTGGAAGAAGCATTCAAGGTGATGAATAGGTATGGGATGAAATTGAATCCAACAAAATGTGCGTTTGGAGTTTCTTCTGGGAAATTCTTGGGATATGTCGTTACACAACGAGGGATTGAGGCAAATCCAGATCAAATCAGGTCCATACTTGAAATTCCTTCACCAACCTGCCCAAAGGAAGTCATGCGGCTAGCAGGGAGAATTGCTGCGTTGAATAGATTCATCTCCAAGTCGACAGACAAAAGTTTTATGTTCTTTTCAGCCATTAAAAAGACAAAAAACTTTGAATGGACTCCAGCCTGCGAACAAGCTCTGAAAGAGCTGAAGCAGTACTTAACATCACCACCATTGTTGTCAAAACCACTCGACAATGAAAGGTTATTCTTGTATTTGGGAGTGTCAGACCAAGCAGTGAGCGCTGTTTTGATTCGAGAAGAGAATGGCACCCAACTTCCAGTCTACTATGTAAGCAAGGCATTACTTGATACGGAGTCACGTTATTTGCATTTGGAAAAATTGGTTCTTGCCTTGGTAATGTCAGCCAGGAAGCTACGACCATACTTTCAAGGGCATCCTATCACAGTCTACTCGGAGTATCCCTTGAGGAGCATACTACACAAGCCAGAATTGACTGGGAGATTAACAAAATGGGCTGTCGAATTGGGAGAACACGACATCACTTACCAGCCCAGAACAGCAATCAAATCTCAAGCCTTGGCTGACTTTGTAGCAGATTTCAGTCCAACTCAGAATCCCTTGGAAGGTACTGAAGTCAATTCAATCCAATCAAATTCACTTTGGAAACTTTCAGTCGACGGTTCTAGCAATAAGAAAGGGTGTGGCCTTGGCATAGTGATCACTACTCCTGATGGGGATATACTACAACAAGCAATCAAATGTGGATTCCGAGTTACAAACAATGAAGCAGAATATGAAGCTTTGATAGCAGGAATCAGCTTGGTCAAAGAGCTTGGGGGAAGAAGAATCGAAGTGAAATCAGACTCCCAATTGATAGTGAATCAGCTCCAAGGTTCATATCAGGCACGAGACCCTCAAATGTTTTCCTACTTGCAGAAAGTTAAAGAAGTCCAGGCGACATTTCAAGAATTCAACATATCTCAGGTTTCAAGAAGTGAAAACACTCAGGCGGACGCGTTGGCTACCCTCGGGTCGACGATGCATGGGGACAAACTTCAATCAATTCCAGTAGTGTATTTAAATTGGCCATCAATTTGGAAGGAGAACAAGGAGATTAACACCATCACTTCAGACGACTCATGGATGACACCAATCATGAAATACTTGCAAGATGGACTGCTTCCAGAAGATAGAAATGAAGCAAGAAGGATTCAAAGGCAAGGCAGCAAGATTCACCATATTTAATGGACAACTATTGAAAAGGTCGTTCTCTGGACCCTACTTGAAATGTCTTACTCATGATCAAGCACAACATGTACTATCAGAATTGCACGAAGGAGAATGCGGAAATCATTCTGGAGGACGAAGCCTTGCCAATCGCGCCCATTCGACTGGGTATTATTGGCCAACTATGAGGATTGATTCAGTCAACTACACGAAGAAGTGTGAAAAGTGTCAGAGATTCGCTCCTATTCCACATCTTCCACCAGAAAAGCTGAATCCTATCCTATCCCCATGGCCGTTCATGAAGTGGGGTATGGATATTGTAGGGAAGCTACCAACCGCCCCTGGACAACGAGTCTACATGCTAGTCTTGACAGATTATTTTTCAAAGTGGATTGAAGCGGACTCCTTTGCCAAAGTACGAGACAAAGAAGTTCAAACATTTGTCTGGAAAAACATCATATGTCGTTTCGGCATTCCCAAGGAGATTGTAACAGATAATGGCTCCCAGTTCATTAGTCGACATTTTCAAGACTTTTGTAAAAATTGGGGGATCAAGTTAAGTTTTTCAACCCCACGCTTTCCACAAGCTAATGGGCAAGCCGAGTCTTCTAACAAGACACTTTTGAATACTTTGAAGAAAAGATTAGAGAAGGCAAAAGGATCATGGGCAGACGAACTTCCTGGAGTATTGTGGTCCTACAGAACGACCATCCGTTCTTCGACTGGAGAAACTCCTTTCTCTTTGGCATTTGGAACAGAGGCAGTAATTCCAATCGAAGAAGCCATTCCTTCTCTACGCTACCAGTACGCTGGTGATGAGGCAAATCAGCAGTTGATGTATATGAATCTAGATACAATCGACGAAAGACGTGAAAAGGCGACCATACGACTTGCATCTCATCGGCAAAGAATGGCGAGATATTTCAACAAAAATGTCAGAAGCAGAACATTCAAGGAAGGGGATTGGGTACTACGAAAAGTTTTTCAAAACACAAAAGAAGTCGGAGAAGGGAAGTTGGGACCAAATTGGGAAGGGCCATACATCATCACAAGAGTTGTTGGACACGGAGCCTACAAATTACAAACAATTGAGGGGAGGCAAATTCAAAATAGTTGGAATGCAATTCACCTTAAGCAATTTCACCGGTAATTTAAGCGTGCATTTATTCATATTTTAAGATTCAGAGTAATTTTTCTACTTTAAGTATTGTGTGATTCGACTTAATAACAAATTTCATTTGAAATATCATCCCAAAATATCATTAATTCATTAAAATTGTTCTACAAAGAAGTTAAATTAAAATTACAAAAGATTCAAATTTCTGGAGTAGCTTCTTCCTGAATACATTCAGCAGCAACTTCAGGTGCAGGAATTTCTTGAACTTGAGTAGTCGGCTCGATTTCCATTCGACTAAGTTCTTCATTCTTCTTATCCGCTTCTTGAACTTCAGCTTCAGCCGCTCCCTCCCCTTCAATTACTTCTTTTTTTCTGCCACTTTCGAGTCGACCTCTTGGCCTTTCTCTTCTACATCACCCTCGTCTGAAAAAGAAACTCCTGCCAATAGTTGGTCATATTGCTGAATCCATTTCTCAGGCTCCCAAACTCCTGTCTTCCCATCAAGGAAATCCTTCATCAGATGACTGCGTTCTTTCATCATAGATTCAAGAGCGATCCCTTCAAGATTCTCGAGTAATTCTTCATTCTCCTTCTTCACATTCTCGAACGCATCCTTATAGCCTTCAATCGTAACCTCAGAAGTCTCCTTTTCCATCTGAAGTGTTGCCTTCACTTCCTTCAACTCCTTCTCCAATTCAGCATTTCTTTTTTCAAGCGACTTCTTTTGGACCACTTCCTTTTTCATAGCCGCAAATGATTTATCCATCTCTCTCTGTTTCTTAAGAGTAGATTCGACATATCGTTGCATATGTAGACTGCACTCCATTGCCTGGAAAAAGGATTTGATTAGAATCCATTCTACAAATTATTAAGAAATTTCTATCTACTTTCTTACTTGGTAATTTAAAGCCGCAGCCTTTTTCATCGACTCGACCGGGCCAATCTTGGATAACCTCTGTTCATCCTCCTCCAGCAATAGCTTCTTAATAAAAGGGTCAAGGCTTGATGGGTCCGAAATTGCAGTCGACCCTGATGGAATCCTGACAACTATATTATCGATTTCTTCGATTTCATCCGCCTTCCTTTTCCCCCCTTTGACAACTATTTCGGTCGACTTCCCCTTATGCTTTAGAGTTCCAGTCGACGATACCAATTGTGGTTCTGGAACCTCCACATCTGGCTCCTTTATCTTGAGCTTCCTAGCCTTTTTTCGGCTCATCAACTCATCAATTGATGCTACTTTTATTTGCCTCGACGCCATGTCCTCTGCGCATAAAATTTCTTTTGGAGTTAATGTCTTTATAAACCACACCTTTCCGTACAGAGCTCGAATCGACCGAGTACAGTAGATGACTTCCAATACGTTTTTAGAAAGTGCCAAAGGGGTAGATATACCTTCTGATTCGAAGATTTCTTTAAACTGTAAAGTTGCTCTTAGTCTCTGCTCTACCAAGATTATCCTCCAATCTCTTTGTTCGACGGGAAGATCAAGAAGAGCTTTTGTGTTCGACAAAATAAGAGATGTTTTGTCGAATAAACTGTTTCGAAAAGGACCTGCATAATAAACCATACATTAGTATCATACGACAATAACATTGATAAATTTTCAATAAATAGAAGAAGTTGATACTCACTAAATACACTCCAGTATTCTGAAACTCGACCCATTCCAGTCGACCCAAAGATACCCTCATTTTTCACAAAGAAATAGTCCGATTGCCATTTACCCCTATCGTTTGTTGGAAGCCCCATAACTATTTGTTCCCTCTTACGACGAAGGTACAAAGTATATCTCCCTTTTTCTGTTAGGTGCTCTTTAAGGTAGTATGAATATAAAATGTCCTTCACCTCAAACAATAACCCTTGTTCGAATGCTAAGCATTCAATCGACATTAAATCTCCAAGCATTCGGCATTAGTTGTGAAGGAGCAATCCCATAATGATCCAAAATTTCCCAAGCTAACCTCGGGATAGGGAATCTGAGCCCATTAGAAAACGGTACTACATAAAAACCCATCCATCCGGGAATTTTATAATCGATCCTTTCAGACGGCAAGGGTACCCTCAGTTCCATTGATCTAGGAAATCTATACTTAATCCTAATTTCCATCAGCAAACTAGCCGTCATTCGACTAGCCTGGGTTCTTGGTTAGTATGTTGGTAGGCTCACTTGTGCTCACCCCTCCACTAAATTCCTCGACAGCTGCCAATGATCTAATAGGAATTGCCTGCAACGGAACTTCATGCGACATAACGGTTACAGGTCCTTCCTCAAAAAACTCTTGACGCGACCATTCCCTTAATGATTTTTCTTCTGTTGATTCACTCGATGATGATCCTACGAATGTATCGATCTGTTCTCCTAAACTTTCTAAAGAGTCTCCACTCGACATATTCTATTCAGCGAGTCTACAAACAAATAATTTCTAGGATTTGGGTTCCTTAAAGATCAAATCCTACTCCTATCTCCAAACACAAATCCACCAAATAACGTATGATTCTAAAGATCAAACAACCTAATTTAGCTAAGAACAGATTGAAGCTACTCTACGAATATTCAAAGCAAATGAAGAACGCGAAGAGAGTGTAAAGAAGTACCTTGAAGCCTTGAAGTTCTCTCCCAAATCGATTGATCTTGTGAATGAAACAAATGAACCCATCAAGCCACTCTTATACTACTTCTTTTGGCGGTTCATTTCCCGCCATAAGACTCCTCGTTATTCGCGCTAGGTTTTACTCCGTTAAACGACACGTGGAAGATCTGAATTCCTGAACCACCGTTTGGTTCAGTCGACATGGGACATTCCCCTAGACTCATGTCGAGTCAAGTAAATCCTGAACCACCGTTTGGTTCAGTCGACAAGGGACATTCCCCTAGACTCATGTCGAGTCAAGTGAATTCCTGAACCACCGTTTGGTTCAGTCGACAAGGGACATTCCCCTAGACTCATGTCGAGTCAAGTGAATTCCTGAACCACCGTTTGGTTCAGTCGACAAGGGACATTCCCCTAGACTCATGTCGAGTCAAGTAAATTCCTGAACCACCGTTTGGTTCAGTCGACAAGGGACATTCCCCTACTCATGTCGAGTCAAGTAATTCCTGAACCACCGTTTGGTTCAGTCGACAAGGGACATTCCCCTAGACTCATGTCGAGTCAAGTGAATTCCTGAACCACCGTTTGGTTCAGTCGACAAGGGACATTCCCCTAGACTCATGTCGAGTCAAGTAAACTCCTGAACCACCGTTTGGTTCAGTCGACAAGGGACATTCCCTGGACTCATCTCGAGTCAAGTGAATTCCTGAACCACCGTTTGGTTCAGTCGACAAAGGACATTCCCCTAGACTCATGTCGAGTCAAGTAAACTCCTGAACCACCGTTTGGTTCAGTCGACAAGGGACATTCCCCTAGACTCATGTCGAGTCAAGTAAACTCCTGAACCACCGTTTGGTTCAGTCGACAAGGGACATTCCCCTGGACTCATCTCGAGTCAAGTGAATTCCTGAACCACCGTTTGGTTCAGTCGACAAGGACATTCCCCTAGACTCATGTCGAGTCAAGTAAACTCCTGAACCACCGTTTGGTTCAGTCGACAAGGACATTCCCCTAGACTCATGTCGAGTCAAGTGAATTCCTGAACCACCGTTTGGTTCAGTCGACAAGGGACATTCCCCTAGACTCATGTCGAGTCAAGTAAACTCCTGAACCACCGTTTGGTTCAGTCGACAAGGGACATTCCCCTGACTCTTCGAGTCAAGTTGGACTCCTGAACCTGCATTTGGTTCAGTCGACAAACGGGCATAGTCGAATCAAGGTTAGACTCAGAACCTGCATTTGGTTCAGTCGACAAACGGGCATTGTCGAGTCAAGGTTAGACTCCTGAACCTACATTTGGTTTAGTCGAAAAACGAACATAGTCGAGTCAAGGTAGACTCCTGAACCTGCATTTGGTTCAGTCGACAAACGGGCATAGTCGAGTCAAGGTTAGACTCCTGAACCTGCATTGGTTTAGTCGACAAAGGGATATTCCCCATGACTCTAGTCGAGTCAAGTTTGGACTTCTGAACCTGCATTTGGTTCAGTCGACAAATGGATATTCCCCATGACTCTTGTCGAGTCAAATGGGACTCCTAAACTTACATTCGGTTCAGTTGACCAGAGAACATTCCCCTGGACTCATGTCGAGTCAAATAAACTCCTGAACCACCGTTTGGTTCAGTCGACAAGGGACATTCCCCTGGACTCATGAAGAGTCAAAGCATACTCCTGAACTACCGTTTGGTTCAGTCGACAATGAACATTCCCTGGACTCATGAACTCCTGAAACTCTATTTCAGTTTGGTCAAAGACACGTACTCCATGACCCTAGATAAATCAAGAAGCTAAGATGCATGCAAACGGAAACCTACGTTTTTGTATATATTTTGACACGACATTTGGCAGAAGGTAACACACTCTTACGCTCTTTTTTCATACGACACGGATAAATATACTCTCTAAAGCAAAAATTCTTTGACTTAGAGAGTAAGGGACAAACTGTATGGGCCAAATTTGCCCAAGGGTAAAACTGTCTTTCACCTTAAGCCCATCAGCATGTTAGGCCCGAAAATAAGGACCAAAGCCCAAAGGATTATGTATTATTTGATTACAATTAAATCATAAACTAATAACCACTCCACTTAACTTAATTCTAGCACTAAACCCTACCACTCCACTTAACCTAATTCTAGCACTAATCCTCACTTACTCCAAAACCATTACCAAATACACCAACATTAGATCATGTTTTATCTATAAATATGAAAAGAATACGGGAAGAAGTCATTCAAGTCTCATTTCTCTCACCCTAATACTTCATGCTCTCAATCCTTAATCCCCTCATATATTACACGGCTCTCACGGCCAAACAAAGGAGTAGAGGTAATATTCATCTTGCTTTCCCATTTTACAAACTTATTTCCTGCCACTGACTTGGGCGTCGGAGTGTACCCGGTATCCACCACACCGGTGGTAGCCTACTCTCGTCCACTCTACTTTGTTTTTTGCAGGATTGCTAGTGCCCAACTTACAAATTCTGATTGGGGACCCTTGGCGAATTCCGGAGTCCACAGCGTACACAGAACCTGTTAAAGCCCTGGACGACAAAACCAAAGTATATTGATTGTCGCAAGTATTGCGTCGCAAGTATTAGCGGTTAAGACCAAATACACATACCCTGATTCGGACTTCCATAGACACATAGTCATACTACCAATGGAATTCTGAGGGGTCTATCCAGAGCGAAGCTATTTCCGTACCATCGGTAAACACAACCTCCTATTACACTTGCATGAGTATCCTATACCCAAATATATGAGAACTATGCTGTTATGCTCCCACAACGCGCACAAGTGTAATACTAGTCTTTTACGCATTATCGATGTCCAATCTCGATAATACTCCGACTAGGGATGTTTAATGATTAAACCTTCGTGGATTGATACTGTCTCATATCATCTCAATCCGGAACTAATCATATGGACCTTCTATCATTTATACATCTAGGTAATCCAATTACAAATGATAAAAGGGCAATTTCCTTTGTCACATAGTTAATTTGTACAACAACACCATGATCTGTATAAATAGTGATGCTATGGGTCATAATTGTCCAACAATCTCCCACTTGGCCTATAGCCAATCACTCAAGTGTCCTGCACCCGAACTATGTACGGTTCGCTCAAACTTCTGCTGAGAATATGCTTTCGTCAGCGGATTTGCATTGTTATCATCTGATGCGATTTATTCGATCATCACATCGCCACGATGTATGATCCGAACGAATCAGATTTATATTTGAATTATATATCTGGATCATTGATGAGACCATTAATTCTTTAGCCTGTGCTGTAGCCTAGCTCAGCTGCTAACAGAACTACTCCTAATTTGATTAGGATTATTATCGATCCAAAAGGCTTCTATTGCTGCCTCAGCTGCATCAATATTCCGCTTTTGTTGTTTACTCGGTAACAGTATCTTGCTTGGAAGATTTCCAGCTCACTGTTCCGTTATTCAAACTTTATAGTACCGTTACCATGACTAATAGTTGTTTTTATCGGTTAGGAAACTTGCAGCAGTGAACCCAGTCACTTCAAGTTCTCCTTCTCCATAGTGTAAGAAAGCATCCTTAGTTCATCTAAGATACTAAATGATGTTATTAACATCAATCCAGTGATTATCACTTGGATTGGCCTGATTGTGACTCCATATGCTCAAAGCATATGAGACACCAGGTCGCGTACATTTTTCAATGTACAAGTTCTCGGAGAGTACTAACAACTTTAAATCTATCCCAATAGATCCTTATTCCTAGAATAAAGGTTGTCTCTCCCAGAATTCTACAGAGAACTTTCATGAAAGCCAAGCTTTCAACGATTATTTTATGGGAATATCATTTCCAAGAAATGACATGTCATTATTATATAGGACAGTCACTTTCAGTGCGCTCCCACTAACCTCCTTATATACACAAGAATCATTTTTTTTTTTGAATTAAATCATACACCATTATGATTACATCAAACAATATCGTTCCAAGAACGCAATGCTTGCTTCAATCTATCCATGGATCAAATTAACTTGCAAACCTTGTTTGCTTGTTATGGTGCGACAAAACCGTCAGGATGTTATAAACATCCTTCAAAAAGGTTTCCGTTTAAGGAAAGCGATTTTGACGTTCAGCTGCCATATTTCATAAATGAAACATGCAGCATCAGCAAGCATTATCCAAATGGATTTAACCATGGCAACAAGTAAAAGGTTTCGTCGTAATCGACACAATGTTGATAATAATACCTTTTCGCTACAAGCCCAGCTTAGTACGTCATGCCTTCCATGTATGTCTTCCTTGAAGACTTATATAGTACCAATAGGCACAATGCCTTCTGGTACAACAACTAGTGTCCAAACTTAGTTGGTATACATGATGAGCGGAAAATATATCAATATTTACCGCCCCTTTAACTTAATATTTTATTTAGTTTCTCGGGTTTAATGAACTTTTTGATGTGTTTTAGTTTATTTTGCAGATAAAATAATATTGGGACTCAATGAAATCATTTAGGACGAAATGTGGATCAAATAAGGGCAATTATTGGACTTGATATATTAATTTTGGAGATTGGAAACTTGAAATGGCGTTTTTGACGAAGTGCAGTTTTGGAAATTCCAGTTTTGCGCATCTGTCGTATTTTGGGCATAACTATTCACTCAGATATCGGATTGAGCTGATTCAAGTTCCAGATTAAAGAAGACTCAAAGATCTACAACTTTGAAAGAGAAAATATTTTCTAATTCTGATGATTTAATAACCAAAATTGATGAACCATCCAGAAGTGTGTGGAGTGTAATTATTAAAAGTCATTATCAATCATTTTCAAAGCAAAATATTAATTAATTAATAATTAATAAAAATTATCAAATCACCACCAAACAAGATAAGCAATTAGTGGAGCAATTATGGATTTGGTGGAGTAATTAGTGGAGAAATAATAATGGATTTGGTGGAGAATTTGATTGATGATTTGATGGTGGCAAAATTTTGCCTATAAATACCTAGCCATTTCATTTGTAAAATGCATACTTTCTTCTTTGAAATTCTTAATGAATAAATAAGAAGATTGTATCTAGTTTGTTTATTTTTAGTTTTCAGTAATTAATTTTCAGTTTCGCACTTTCTTTTCTTTACTTTTCAGTTTTTACTTTCCGCAATTTACTTTTACGCACAGTACTTTTCTTTCTTTAATTTTTCAGTTTTTACTTTTCAGTAATGAGGAGGTAACTTCCCCAGCTAGGGTGAAAGGTAATTTTTTTACTATTGCTATTTAGATTAATCTCCCTTAAATATAATATATTCACTATTTAAAATATTGACTTAAAAGGATACCGCTATATTGGTCGGTTGGTAATTCATTTTAATCTGGTTTTAACCTGACTAATCAAGGATACCGCCAGATTGGTCGGTTGGTAATTAAACTTTCTTACCGCCTATATGGCAGGTTCATGGACAAATCTTTTTACCGCCTTAATAGCCAGTTGGACTTAATTTAACTTTATCAGGTTACCGCCTATATGGCTGGTTGGTAATGTTATCACAAGTTTATATATTATATTATGGGAGATATCTAAATTAGTAGTAGTAAAAGTAATTCCTTTTACCTTAGCATTTTATTTATTGTAATTTACTTTTCAGTATTTACTTTACCGCATTTTTACTTTATGTCTTTTATTTTCAAGTTTTTACTAGCCCTAGTTATGTGTTGTAACTAAATTAGTTATCTGGGGTTGTGATGAAATCCAATATCACATTTTATAAGGTTTAGATTATAGTTTGGGTAATATAAAGATTTATTATTGAGTCTTAATCTTAATGCTTTTTCATTAATTGGCCATTAATAAAATTGATCTGGTAAATCTAAAATGAACTAGACATAGGGATTTTAGGTTCAGCCTTAGACTTAATAGCCCACGATCTTCCTTGAGGATAGATAACCCTTTAATAGATTTCCTTACAGGATAGGAATATACCTGTCGGGCGGGGGTAGCCATAATTGGAACTTAAACTTAATGAATCCAGATAATTTGGTTGACATAGACATATGGTTCAATTGGGTTAAACTGGGTATTTGTGTCTGACCATCGACAGAGGCTTACACATAATTTAGTGTTCCAGGTTAATAAATCAATATATTACCCAACTTTAAGATAACCACTTCATCTTTAAAATGATATTGGAAGAAATCACAACCCTAGATAGTTTTTAATATTGAATTTTCTTAAAACCTATTTTCGACAATTTTACTTACTTGCTTTTAAATTTAGAATCGTCACCATTTCAAATCAATCAATCAACTTGTTAGATAGTAGTAATCATTTGACCTCATAAAATTAATAGTTTAGATATTAAGTCCTTGTGGGATCGATATTTTTATACTACTTAAACGATACGTGCGCTTGCGTTATACGTGTGTGTTTACGCCGGTCAATACATGGAATCCATTTCGGACTTCATGGCACTTTTCCATGATAGGGAGTCGATACTTTGTATCACTTCCTCATACGTAGTCAGTTCGTATTCCTCAATAAGATTGACATCTTCATGAGGTGAGATCAGAAACCCATACCTCCCAGGTTATTTTCTGACTCTCTCCGACTTACGTGATTCTTTTGTATTCGAAGATTATTGGTATAGTTTCATCATTGATGAACTATTTGTGTTCCATTAAGGAATCGATGCCTGGAATAATACTACTCCGATTTTCATCGAGTTTTACTTTCCTCCCACTTACCACTGTATATAGGTATTCCTCTTAGGAAAACCGCATTGCGAGCAACAATTACATTGTTCTCTAGTGAGTTGTATAAGTACTATACTTAGGTTTCTCTAGTGGTTGGGTATCATACAAACATATGCCTAGCATACCCAAATCTTCAGGAATGATAAAACCCAATTTCTTTCCTGTTCATATCTAATATGAAGTATGTCTAACAGATTTTTATGGAACCTTATTCAAAGTAAGTTTTGCACTGATTAATGCGTATCCTTTGAAGGAAATGGTAGCTCAGAGCGACTCATGATTAACCTTACTATGTCCAACAAGGTTCGGTTTCTCTGTTCGGACACACCGTCAAACTGACGTGTTCCGGGAGGAGTCCTCATTGAAAGAATACTATACTCTTTCAAGTATTTGAGAAACTTATTGCTTAAGTATTTTCCATCATGGTCTAACCGTGATGTTTTAATACTTTAGCTGATCTGTTTGTCTACTTCGTGTCGAAACTCTTTGAATTTATCAAAAGTTTCTGATTCGTGTTTCACAAGAAACGCATAACCATAACGCGATGCCACATCCGTAAAGGTCACGAAACATTCAAATCCACCTCTAGCCTAGCTAGACATGGGCCCACTTACATCACTATGAACGAGGGCTAACAGATCGGTGGCACTTGCACTTTTACAAAGTAAAAAGTATTTCAGGCATTTTGCCTATTAAACTAGATTCGTAGACATTATTTGAATAGAATCAAATCCGTCATAATATCCACTCTTCGAAAGTGTGGATATACGAGTCTTGTTTAATTGTGTCCCAGACTACGATGCCACTTATAAATTTCAACTGATTTACTCAGTTTGAGCTATTTGTTTGTCCTGTTATACGTTTGAGATTTATTTATATTCAAAATATAAATACTGTTATTCACATCTAATGTGTTTATCTCAATATCATCTTTATAAAATAAAATATTTTAGTGTTCTAGAATATAAAGTATATCCGCAACGGATTATACACTGATATAGAGATAATGTTTCTAGTCAAACTAGTTACATAGTAACAGTTTCCTAATTTAAGTACACACCGAAGGGTAGTTCCCAAACTTAGGTCTCTATGGTCAAAACAGCGACTCTCGTCCCGTTTCCGATTCGCAAATCAATCTCATCTGAAGTCAGTATCCTGCTTGTCAGCAGATTCTGCACATCAGTACATATTTATGTACCACACTCAGTATCTAAAATCCAATTTTAATACTAGTAGCGAACATGTTTATGACAAACATATTTGAAGCCGGAGCCTTGCCCCTCTTCATTTCCTTCATGTATGCCTTGTCCATACGGTATTCATGCTTCAGTGACCCCGTTTGCCACAGTTTAGGCAGACATTTTGGGATATGTCCTATGTCTTCCCAGAAGATTATAATGATTTTGTCTTTGCCCCTTTTCCACACCCCAGAAGCCTTTGGCCAAGCCTTGGCCTTCTGGATGTCGAAGTAAGATGCGTCTTGCACTTCTTGCCCATTGCAAACTTTGGCTTTGTCTCATTGAGTATATCCATTAACTCTCCAAGAGTTTTCTATTGCAGTTTGCACTTCTAAGATCTAAGGATAGATCTATGAAGATCCTTCAATTTCATTATCATACCATAATGATCTAATCCTTAGTTCTGAATAAGAAATTAAGGAGTCTTTACGGCAAGCATAACAGATTAAGCACTAAAGTTATCATCACATGAATATTCCAAATATCATGTTCTACTATTTTCTCAACTCCGGGCTTAGGCTCGAGATGTTACTATATCAAATAAAGTAACTACTCGGTCTCCGGGACTATCCTGAAATTTTATTCCCAATTTGAAAATTAAAGCCGTTTAAAGACATTTTCACCGAGGATTATGTTTTAAACACTAATCTTTCATCTATCCTGATTCCAATAGTCCAACTATCGAATCAACGATTTTAGGTACTATTGATTATAATGATTACTATAGTCTAACTATATAATCAACTATAATTTCAATGGTTAAATTCAATTATATTGATTACTATAATCCAATTATAAAATCAATTATTAATTGAAATTAGTTTGAATACAGTCCAACTGTTTAATTAAAACAACGATTAAATATTAGTCCAAATAATATATTTATTTATATTGACGAAAAATGAAATGAGCGCGTATTGGCAAGTATCTAAACGAATTTGAAAATTTAATACTTGCCTCCCACTATTTTTTGGCGAGCCTCTAACCCTCTGTGGAGTACTCGGGAAACCTTGTTTCCTAGTGGGCTAGGATCCCGTTAAATAACACACAATCTTGACTTTGGCCAACAAATTGTATGATAATTAACTAGGTAGATCTCTAAGATCAATTGGATCTCATCCAATTCCTAGATCCAGTAGGTGGACATCCAAGTCCGAAACATATATCTTATATATGCCAATATATCCAATATATTCCCTAACATTTTTCCTTTGAATCAACTAAGCCTTGGCTTTGGCATAACAAACTTAGTGATCCCAGTTAAGCGGAACCCATTGACCATGGAAAGCTTCGTAATCGATGTCGATTGACAAAAAGTGATCTTGACTTTGGCCAACAAATCACAACTTGGACAAGACACCGATATGGAACAAAGCCTTCATGATTCAAACACATCCGCGACGGACAAAGGTATTGACTTTGGCCAACAAACCAGTGTCAATCTTGGATCTTGAGTAAGAATCACTCAATGGAAGGAAAAACGCTTAATATGTGTTGAGGGTTTTTCGCGTAATTGGCAACCAATTAATTATCTTTGTTAAGGTCTCATCATCATACACCCTTAAACATGCATTCTAAAAACATAATAAGGCCCATATAAATAAAATAATAATGATATGCATATGGATACTTAACACATTATTCCTAGAACAAATCTCTCTATTTCCTCTCTCCCGCTAGCACAAGTATTACTTCTACCCGATTACATAACACTTCTAAAGAAACCTCATTTACATTGAGGGGAATAGGTGAGAAGAGAAATACACAGAGTCAAGAGGTAATAGGCTGGACACGCAGGTCAAATTAATAAATTCTAAATTTATTACAACAATTTCCAAAATTGCCCTCACCCATCTAATATCCATCTGATATACATTATTCATACATCGCATGCATGTATTCACACAAGCATGTTATCAATCAATCTAATCCAATTAATTAATCTGAAAATTAATGACCATCCAATGTTCAAACAACGATTTGATTTTGCGTGAGTCAAACTCGTTTTACGAATAAGTACTCAAAGTACGAATTCTCGAATTATACTAAACTACAACATTAAATCCAATTTAATTTGTATTTAATACTAATTCATTATTTAATTCCAAATTAAATATTACACTTTTTAATGTACCTTTACGACTTAGATTCCAAATCTAATCGTTACAGGTCTCAAAGCTCAATTAACATCCAATGTCAATTTAATTTAAAGTCCAATGGGCTTTCAATTAATTTCTTAAGGCATGGACTTTTGGTCAATATGGGTCAAACCCAAATACCAAAGCCCATTTAAGGAATCACCCTTATTTGCCAAGAAACCAATTTAGGCTCATTAGACCCAATTAAAATTAAGGCAAAAATGCAAAACTAACCCTCTAACTTTCACGTTTTTTCATTTCAGTCCTCTAACTTTCAGTTTTGTCAATTCAGTCCTCTAACTTTCAATTTTTGTCAATTCAGTCCTCCGTTACAAATCCGTTACTGCTGCCGTTACTGCTGCCAAAACGACGCCGTTTAACGTGAAATTTAGAGGGTCAGATTTGCATTTTAGCCTAATTTAATTTAGGCCATTTTTAATTAGTTTTCTTTTTCTTATTTTTTTAAATAGTAAAAGAAAAGGAAAAAGAAAAAGAAAATAGGCTACAACTGTTAAGAAAACTAATTTAATATTATATTACCTACTAATAATAATATAAATTGAAAACAGATTCCAACAATTTAGACAAATAATTAGTGAGCTAAGTAACAACCCATTCATTATTTTTTTTAAATCTTATTCATTCAAGAAATAATGATATGATGAAGGTTGATCCTAGACAAGCATTTTCTTCAACATTTTCGTGAGACATTAAAGATTATTGTTCTATTACATTAAAATTATATTTATAAATTACATTGTCAAAATTATATTTATAAATTACATTGTCAAATCACATATTAAAAATTAAAAAATACATCACTTATATTTGAAATGTAATTGTTGAAATATAATTTTTTCTTGTTATCATTAAAATTATATTTATTAATTTTCTTAACAGTTGTAGCCTCTTTTCTTTTTCTTTTACTATTTAAAAAAATAAGAAAAAAACTAATTTAATATGGTCTAAATTAAATTAGGCAAAAATGCAAAACTGACCCTCTAACTTTCACTTTTTTTCATTTCAGTCCTCTAACTTTCACGTTTTTTCATTTCAGTCCTCTAACTTTCAGTTTTGTCAATTCAGTCCTCTAACTTTCAATTTTTAAACGGCGTCATTTTGGCAGCAGTAACGGATTTGTAACGGAGGACTGAATTGACAAAAATTGAAAGTTAGAGGACTGAATTGACAAAACTGAAAGTTAGAGGACTGAAATGAAAAAACGTGAAAGTTAGAGGGTTAGTTTTGCATTTTTGCCTAAAATTAAAGGTCCATTAAGTCATAATTGGACTTTATGGATATGGTTTTGGGCCCAATTGGATCCAACCAATTAGCCTGAACCAAACTTGGCCCAACCAAGCCCATTAAGCCCAATTACAACTTTACAAGCTCAATTCCAAATTGGCCCAATTAATTAAATTACTCAAATTAATATTTCCAAAACACTAATTTACTCAATTAATTATGCTCATAATCATCAACACATGTCCAACACATTTGAATCAAAAATCATATCATTTTACAGGCTTATAGTCACGGCAATGGTAGAGATTTCTTTGTCTGATTCGGTTTCAATCCAATTAAATCCACAATCAACATTACCCAAGTGGTTTCAGCTCATCCAATGATCAAAAACACAAAACTCACCATGACATATTAGGGCATCATGATTCGGCCAAGCCTTATTTTTGGGGAAAATGTGATCCAATCAATATTTCACAAAATTGATCATAAATAACTCCAAGTCATTCATATACAAGCATGCTCAAATAATTAATTTCACTCAAACATGCTCAAATCCAATTTACCCAATTTTACCCTAAGTAAATTTCATGCTCAAAATGGCTCAAGATACCATTGTTGGGTTTCTAGTTAGTCCCAAGATCGATTTCAAGCAAGAAACATGTGCGAATACAACAATGAAATATGGCGGAATTATACTTACATTGATCGGTTTTGGATGCGATGATCACAAGCCATTTGCTCCCTTGAAGCTCTCGGCTTTCTCCCCTTTTGGTGCTCCAAAAATTCGGCCATGATGGTCTTTCAAGCTCCAAGCTTTGGATGATGATTCCATGCTCATAAGTTGGTTTCCCTATCACCATAGGATGACCCTTCATGTGCTAGCAATGGAAAGATTTGCCACAAATCTTCCTTGTATCTTCTTGTAATTTTCGACCTTGCCAAAAAATTGGGAGAGAAGCATTTTGGCACTTGGCCGATTATGAGGAAGAAAGAGAGAGGAGAGTGTGTTGGTTATTTGGCCAAAAAATACATTTCCAAAATTTTGTAAATGGCTTTCCAAAAGTCAATTAAAATTTTGGAGCCAAAAAGCAATTAATGCTTTCCAACTACCACCATCAATCACAAGTGACAAATTGTCACATCACTCAAAGTGACTAGACATCACATCAATTGATTGACTAGTGATTTGACGTTTGATGTGACTTGTGGGCCGCACTTGAATTCCAAATGCGAGTGGGCCCGCAAACACTCCCGGGCTCGGGTTCGCTAATTCTGAATTAACGAATATTCTGTTGCGACGTAATTAAATCAAATTTAATTAAATAATTTTGCCTAGAAAAATTACTATTCACGTCGCTAACGAATTAATTCTAAATTGACTCGTTCGCCCGAATTAAAATCTAATTTTAATTCCGCGTCGAAATCCATTTTCGTATAATATATCGAATATATTATTTTATCGATTAATTCCAAATTAATCGTTCTATATCTTTCAATAATATTTTATCCCAGATAAAATATCTCTGTAATTAATCCTAGATTAATTTCTCTCTCTTATAATTAATCCCAGATTAATAAAGTGTGAGTCATATGTCATCGGTGAATCTTCGGGAAGCGACCCATGAGATCCCCGGATATGTTGGCAGTAAATCCGGTTGTCGGACTATCCGAACACGTACGTACCTAGTACTACGTTTTTACCGATTTACAAGACAAGGTTGGCTTCTAGCAAAGCACTGTGCCTACCCAATTCTCCAGAAATATTCTTACAGGAATATGTGATCTATATCAGGCGTAGTATACGTAGTATTGCATATCTCTATCCAGTATCGGATGTCACGTGCTAGGCCTGAGGCTGGAATCGTGTTTGCCCCGTACGAAGCACATATCGGATCTCTGGTAACTAGTCTCTATAATCGGATAAACATGACCTAGTCATAATATCCCGATAGCTGCAGCATATAAGAGAACGAGTTTTGTATCCTACGTGATCATCATCTCCACTATGACTGGAGTGATACTTCCATCTTGACATCACACCCAATACACTACGATTCTCAATATACCCAGAAGAGGCGTACACAGAACCTGTTAAATCCCTGGACGACCAAAACCAAAGTATATTGATTGTCGCAAGTATTAGCGGTGCAAGTCTCAGGTTAAGACCAAATACACCTACCCTGATTCGGACTTCCATAGACACATAGTCATACTACCAATGGAATTCCGAGGGGTCTATCCAGAGCGAAGCTGTTTCCGTACCATCGGTAAACACAACCTCCTATTACACTTGCATGAGTATCCTATACCCAAATATATGAGAACTATGTCGTTATGCTCCCACAACGCGCACAAGTTTAATACTAGTCTTTTACGCATTATCGATGTCCAATCTCGATAATACTCCGACTAGGGATGTTTAATGATTAAACCTTCGTGGATTGATACTGTCTCATATCATCTCAATCCGGAACTAATCATATAACCTTCTATCATTTATACATCTAGGTAATCCAATTACAAATGATAAAAGGGCAATTTCCTTTGTCACATATTTAATTTATACAACAACACCATGATCTGTACAAATAGTGATGCTATGGGTCATAATTGTCCAACACATTGATGAGACCGCGGTTCCTTAGCCTGTGATGTAGCCTAGCTCAGCTGCTAATAGAACTACTTCTAATCCAATTAGGATTATTTAGATCCAAAATGCTTCTATTGCTGCATCAGCTGCATCAATGTTCCGCTCTTGTTGTTTATTCGGCAACAGTATCTTGCTTGGAAGATTTCCAGCTCACTGTTCCGTTGTTCAAACTATATACGTACCCTTATTGCGACTTAAAGTCGTCTTTGTCGGTTTGGAAACTTGCAGCGGTGAACCTAGTCACCTCAAGTTCTCATTTCCCCATTTTCTCAAAAAACATCTTTGGTTCGTCCAAGATACTCAAGGGTGTTCTTTACATCAATCCAGTGACCATCACTTGGATTGGCCTTATAGCGTCTACATATGCTCAAAGCATATGAGACACCAAGTCACGTACATATCAAAACGTACAAACACTGAGAGAGTGTGTCAGCAACTTTCTAGATATATCCCAGTAGATCTTTATTCCTAGAATAAATCCTGATTCTCCCAGGTATTCCATGGAGAATTTTTCATGAAAGCCAAGCTTTCACCGATTTTATTATGGGAATATCATTGCTAAGAAGTAATACATTATCAATCTATAGGACATTCATTGTCAGTGCGCTCCCACTAACCGTCTTATATACACAAGAATCATATTCGTTTTCAATAAAATCATATACTATTATGATCTCATCAAAACGTTAGTTCCATGAATGCAATGTTTGCTTCAATCCATAAATGGATCGATTCAACTTGCAAACCTTGTTTGCATGTTTTGGCACGACAAAACCGTCAGGATGTTGCATACATCCTCCAAAAGGTTTCCGTTAAGAAAAGCGATTTTGACGTCCAACTATCATATTTCATAAACGAAATCTACAGTTATTGCAAGCATTATCCGAATGGATTTAATCATGGCAACAAGTGAAAAAATTTCGTTGTAGTCGACACTTTGTCTTTGACGATACCCTTTCTGTACAAGCCTAGCTGTGTATATTTTTATGTTGCCATCTATGTATGTCTTCCTTGAAGACTCATATAGTACCAATAGGCACAATGCCCTCTGGTACATAAACCAGTGTCCAAACTTGGTTGGTATACATGGAATCCATTTCGGACTTCATGGCACTTTGCCATAAAAGGAGTCGATATCTTGTATCACTTCCTCATACATAGTCGGTTCTTGTGTATTAGAAAATTATGATACAGTTTCATCCTTGATGAACTGTTGGTGTTCCGTGAGGACTTGGTGCCTGGGACAGTATTACTTTGATTTTCATCGAGTTTTACTTTCTTCCCACTTACCACTGCATATAGGAATTCCTCTTAGGAAAACCGCATGGAGAGCAACAATTACATTGTTCTCTTATGAGTTGTATAAAAACTATACTTTGGTTTCCCTAGGATAACCAATTAAAATAGGCACTTATCCTATTTGGGTTCTAGTTTGGTACCATCCAAACATATGCCCAGCATTCCCAAATCTTCAGGAATGAGAAACCCGGTTTCTTTCATGTTCATATCTAATATGAAATCTGTCTAATAGATTTTAACAGAACCTTATTCAAAATAAGTATTGCACTGTTTAATGCGTATCCTCATAAGGAAATTGGTAGCTCAGAGTGACTCATATGTTTAAGTATTTTACACTATGGTCCAACCGTAATGTTCTAATATTTTTACCGGTCTGTTTTCTTACTTCGTGTCGAAACTCTTTGAATTTATCAAAAGTTTCTGACTAGTGTTTCATAAGATACATATAACCGTAACGCGATGCCACATCCGTAAAGGTTACGAAGTATTCATATCCACCTCTAGCCTAGCTAGACATGGGCCCACTTACATCACTATGAACGAGGGCTAACAGATCGGTGGCACTTGCACTTTTACCAAGTAAAAGAGGTTTTAGGCACTTTGCCTAATAAACTAGATTCGTAGACATCATTTGAATTAGAATCAAATTTGTCCTAGTATCCACTCTTCGAAAGTGTAGATATACGAGTCTTGTTAATGCATCCCAGATGACAATGCCACAAATAAGTCTCAACAGATTTATTTAGTTTGTCGTATATATATTTGAGATTCATTTATATTCAAAATATAAAGATCATTATTTACATCTAATGTAGATATCTCAATATCATCTTTATAAACAAAAACACCTGATGTTTCGGAATATAAAGGTATACCCGCAACGAGTTAAACTAGATATAGAGATAATATTTCTAGTCAAACTAGATACATTATAATAGTCTCATATTTTAAGTACATGCCGAAAGGGAAGTTCCAAAACTTAGGTTTCTACGGCCAAAACAACGACTCTCGTCCTGTTTCTAACTTGTAGGTCGATCTCATCTAAAGTCAGTCTCCTGCTTATCAGCAGATCCCGCACATCAGTACGTATATTCATGTACCACATCTAGTATCAAAATCCAATTTTAAAACTAGTAGTGAACATGTTTATAACAAACATTCTTGAAGCCGGAACCTTGTCCCGCCTTCACTTCCTTCATGTCTGCCTTGTCCATATGGTAGTCACACTTCTAGTGACCCCGTTTGCCACTGTTTAGGCAGATAACCGGGGATATGTCCTTTTAAGAAGCTTTGGCTGTGCATAACGGATTGAGCACTAAAGTTATCATCACAATGAGTCTTCTAAAGCTCATTCTCTGCTATTTGCTCAACTTCTGGCTCATGCTTGAGAGGTTCCTCTATCAAATAGAATAACTTCTCAGCTCCCAGGACTATCGTGAAATCTATTCCCAATCAGAAAATTAAATCCGTTAAAGATATTTTCCCTAGGATTATGTCATTTGACGCTAATCTTTCAGTCATCTTGATTGCTATAGTCCAACTATCCAATCAACGATTTCAGGTACAATTAAATATAATGATTACTATAGTCTAACTATATAATCAACTACAATTGATTGGTTACATTCAAATGTTTTGATTACTATAATCCAATTATATAACCAACCACAAATGAAGTAGTTTGAATACAGTCCAACTGTTTAATTAAAACAACAATTGAATATTAGTCCAACTAATATATTTATAATTAATGACAAAAAATAAAAATGAGCGCGTATTGGTAAATATCTAAACGAAATTGCAAATTTAATACTTGCCTCCCACTAATTTTCGGTGAGCCTCTAACCCTCTGTGGAGTACTCGGGAAACCTAGTTTCCTAGTGGGCTAGGATCCCGTTAAATAACACACAACCTTGACTTTGGCCAACAAGCTGTATGATATTTAACTAGGTAGATCTCTAAGATCAATTGGATCTCATCCAATTTCTAGATCCGATAGGTGGACCTCCAAGTCCGAAACATATATAAATTTTTTTACAGAAACAGATTTATTTTCAGACAAGAAAAAAGTTTTCAGAAAAGATTAGCTTTCTTGAGATGATTTTGATTTGAGAACTATAAATATTTCATAAAGTATTTGAGTTCCCGTTTTAAACTGTCCACTCACTAGGTCGTTCAAACGGTCTAACCCCCCACTCTCCAGTGTTTTCTGTCTTGTAGATGTACTCTGAGGATGAGCTCGAGAGGATTGATACTGATGGCAGTCATTAGGGTTATTGGGTCCACTCATCAGTCAGGTCTGAGGTATATGGTTTGGTCAATGTTGTAATGGTTACAAGTTATGTAAAAATCACATTGAGAGTCATTACTTGAGGTTGTCAAAGTCAAAGTTACCAGCGTTTAGCATAGCAAGTTCAGATTTGTAAAGAACAAAGATTGTTTAATTAATTTAAGTTGGGCATATAGCCTTCTAGTGTAAGTGTATGATTTGTGATTGTCAGATAATAAGAAAAGTAGTAGAGTTCAGTTAGGCAGTCAATTAATTAGAGGCTAAGGGTGATAAGGTGACCTATCTCCTACCGGTAGCATCTCCGAGAGGGGGATGTTACAAAGTTGGTATCCGAGCATGGTCTAGGGAGTCAGTGGCTGCATTGGGTAGAGTGTTGGGGGTCTTGTATACATAGTATGCCTTGTGTACTTGTATACGAGGCACTACCTCTCCAGTATTCGATCATCGAGTACGTCCTCAAGCCCTATAGAAAGGTTTGTAAGATTTTCGAGACTCATTTGAATATTCTTCCAATAATATGAAACTAGAATCCTTATTATAGAACAATCATTCTGTAACCATTCGAATATGCCATATGAGGTTTAGACATGATAAATGATAAGAACAATTAGTGATCTTTTCCAGAACATATACTAGAGAGTTTAAAGAGAGAGAGAGCTAGAAGAAAGTGCATAATTAAAATGTAAAGAAAGTCGTATATACTTAGATAAGCCGAAATAATGGATTAAATAGAAACATAATAAGATAGCAAATAAAATGCATGAACTTGTAGTAGAAAACAGAATGGTATGAGTAGAAATAGACATGAGAATGGCAGATAGACTAAATTAAAGTTTCTTCTCTCCTCAGAAAATCCTATAAAGTAGATCCGGTAACTTGCGAGATCCATGTATGCATAGTAAGTAGAGCACTGGACATGAGAACGTCCTAACAGGGTCTATTTCATACATATTATTAAATAGGTAATGGATTAAGCCAGAGAAATCGATAAATGACACAAGTATAAAAGTATTGAACACCGTTTGATGTTCATTCCTTATTGACCAGAGTAGATAAAGGTATTTGTAAGAAGACTCGGTACCTACCGTAGTATACCATGAGATAGAAATAAAAACCTTAAGAGATAAGACTACCAGATAGAGATCCATCGAAACTATAGAAAACATTAAGAAAGCCAAGTGTAGCATGACCCATTGACAGTGGGAAAGCTTCGTAATCGAGGCCGATGAACAAGAAGTGACCTTGACTTTGGCCAACAAATCACAACTTGCCCAAGGCGTACGATATGAAACAAAGTTTTCATGATTCAAACACATCCGCGATGGACAAAGGTCTTGACTTTGGCCAAAAAACCAGTGCCAATCTTGGATCTTGAGAATGAATCACTCAATGGAAGGATAACGCTTAATATTTGTTGATGGTTTTTCGCGTAAATTGGCAACCAATTTATTATCTTTGATTAGGTCTCATCATACACCCTTAAGCATGCATTCTAAAAGCATAATAAGACGCGATAAAATTAATAATGATATGCGGATAGATATATAATACAATTTGTTCCTAGATAAATCTCTCTCTTTCCTCTCTCTTGCTAGCACTATTCATACTTCTACCTAATTACATAATACTTCTAAAGAAACCTCATTTACATTGAGGAGAATTGGTGAGAAGAGAAATACAATGAGAAAAGAGGTAATAGGCTGGACACGCAGGTCCAATTTAATAAATTCTAAATTTATTACAATAATTTCCAAAATTGCCCTCACTCTTCTAATATCCATATGGTATACATTATTCATACATACATCCAAGTATTCACACAAATCATGTTATTCAATCAATTTAATCCAATTAATTAATCTATAATTAATGACCATCTAATTTTCATACAACGATTTGATTTGCTGAGTTAAACTCGTTTAAGAATAAATATTCAAAATAAGTATTCTTGAATTAGTTCATTTGGTCAATTTTTTCTTCTCTCTGCACTTTCTCTCTTTTCAAAATTCTCTCAACTCAATTTTGGGAATTTTTGGCATTTATCGTCATTGTTGTGTGATCCTCGGTTTGTCGAGTCAACAAAGTGCGTTGATTTGCGATTAATTTCTTTTTTGAAGTGAAATTATTCCGATTTCCTGCAAGATTCGTGATTTCTCTCGGATTTTGTGGAAATTGAGTTGAAGTTTGAGGGAAATGTGGATGAATATGACGAATTCCCTGCCTCTATTTCAGGTCACTGATTTTGTGGAATCAGTTTCACAGGCTTGATTTTAGTTGATTCAAAATCAATTCCTTATTGATTTTCGATCAATTAACTTCAATATTGTTTCAATTGAACGCTGGAAGTCCTAATTTCAGTTTCAATATTGCGCTGGTAAGCTGGAACTTCAACCTCGTCTCGGTGAACATGTGGACGATCGAATTGGCTTAAGCTGGTGACTTGTCTCGGCCATATCTGTTTGGTTGCTGCCGTCAACGGCCAAATCTGGCTTTGATTCTCGAATCTGGATGGTTTTTGTGATTGAAATGGATATTTGTGGAGGTTTGACCAGCAGTTGACCACAAGCTGTTCATCATAATCTTCATCAAGTTCATCACAATCTTCAACAAGTTCATAGCAATCTCCTGATTTTGATCCATTTCTGTGTTAACTCAGTGACAAAATTCTGTTTATCACGAGTGGGTTTGCTGATTTGAAGCTGGGCTGAGGTTGGGCTGAAGCCTTCCTGGGTTTTGAAGCCTTTCTGATTTGGATTGTTTGTCACGTGCTTCATTAAACTGTGCACGTGGATGCGAATCTTGGATGCGTTATCACGTGAGGGTTATTATACGTGTTTTTGGGCCTGTTAGTGGCTAAACTCCTCGCTGAGTTCAAAAGCCATTTTTTGGGCCTGACTTCGGCCTGATTTTGGGCCTGTTCCAAGGCTTGAAGCTTGGTGAGCTGATTGGCTTGCTGAAGTTTTAATTGAATTCCGTTTGCATGCTGAGATTAAAATATGGCTTGGCGTGGGCTTTGACCAAGGTTGATCGTTTTGACTCTCATCCAATCTTCAAGTTCTTAGACTTCGATCTTTGGTTGAGTCAAGTTAGTGGATTTTATGTGTTTGTCACGTGAGGCAGCTGCCGGGTAGTATTCTGTCTGCCACGTGTGGGCTGCAATTTCGGCTTGGTTTTGTCCAATTTTGGATGCAATTTAGGCGATTGGGCTTTCTTGGGCCGGATAAAGAGAGTCAGTGAAACTTTTTGGTCTGGTGGGCCGGCTAATTTGCTAAATTGGGCCTTGATAACTGAAGTTTCAACACTCCACTGCCACGTGAGGGCTGCTCACGGTTGGGTCATTGGGCGGGAAAATGGGAGTTCCAATTTGGGCTTGCCTGCTTGCCTCAAATTTTTGCTGAAAGTCAATTCGTCACGAGCGCCAACATATACACGTGAGGGTATCAATTTGTACTTGTTCTGATCATGCCTGGGCCGCTTGGGCCAGTTTGTGAATAGCAGATTGGGCCGAGAGCTTTTGGTAATAATAATGAGGCCTTTAGTTGATGCGTGAATCAATGAGGGGCAATTTGCATCTATTATGCACATGCTTGGGCCGATTGGGCTGGAAATAGCTTCTATTATTGGGCTTGTTTTTCAGTGTGGCTTTTGATAGCCACGTGAGTGAAGGATCAACTCATTCACAATTTGGCTTTTTGGGCCGATTAGATTGGGCCGAGCCTAATAGCTTTGGCCTGTGGGTTTGCTGTAGTTTGAGTGGGGCTCTTTTGTGCAAATGCAGGGGCAATGACCTGTCTCTCATTTGGAGGAGTGTTAAAGCCTCTAATTTTGCAATCTGATTGCTAGTTGTCATAAATGGACGATGTGGGACTTGCAATAGGGCTTTATCGCGTATGGGCCTGCTTGTTTCACGTGGGCAATTGATGCATGTAGTTCGTGTTTGGGCCTGGAATTGGGCTAGATTCAATTTGGGCTTACTACCTTGAATGCTGGGCTGAAGATTTCGGTTTGGCTTGTATGCTGGGCTGAAGATTTCGCTCAGTGGTAGGTTGAAGTTTATGGTTTTGTTCTTCTGTTTTGTGGAGCCATGCACTTGTAGTTTGTTTCAGCGTGGGCTGTTGCTCAAGTAAGTGCGGGCTGGCCTTAGATAATTGGGCCTGTTTCACGTTGGGACTTATGTTCTTTACTGGATTGCATATTGGCGGCTGCTTGCTCCTGATTGGAGTGGGCTGAAGGTCGTGGTTTTAGTAGCACCGGTTGCGCATGGGCTGGATTGGATTGTGGTTCTCGTGGCCTACTGTGCGAAAAGGGCCGACGTGAGTGGGGTATCAGCCTCACATTTCATGCGTGAATGGGCCGGTTTGAATTGGCTGATTGTTTGGGGCTTATGTCTCAATCGCTCGTGGCTGGGCTCATGGTATTAAAGGGTTCGGTTGTGTGTGGGGTTATATCTTTTTGTTCTGCCAACTTGCGCGGTTTGGTATGTTGGTTTTGCCGATTGTTTGGCATTATGGACTTTGGGCTTTTTTATGCTTCATGTAGCTTTTGTATTAATGGGCCATGTTTTACAAAAAATATCTTATTAGAATATATTTGTAACCTTTTCCAAAAAAAAAAATATATTCTTGAATTATATCGAATTAGAATTTTAAATTCAATTTAAATTTTATTCAATACTAATTCATTTTTAATTTCAAATTAAATAATTACACTTATTTATGTGCCTTAAAGAATTGGATTCCAAATCCAATCTTAATGGGTCTGAAAGGCCCAATTAGTATCCAATACTATTCAATTAAAGTATAATGGGCTTTTAATTAATTTTTTAGGCTTCGGCTTTTGGCCAAAATGGATCTAACCCATAATGCCTAGGCCCAATAGGAATCACCCTAAGCTATAGAATCAATTTTGGCCCATTAGGCCCAATTAAATTATTAAAGGCCCAATAGTTATATTTTGGACTTTATGGAAATTGTTTAAGCCCAAATATAATCCAAGACTAAAATTTGGCCCAACCAAACCCATTAGCCCAAATACAACAAATTAAATTAATATATCATTCCAAATTAAATATTAATTCAATTAAAGTGCAATTAACACAATTAATTAATTAATCTAGTATTTCCAAAACACTAATTAATCTAATTAATAATGTTTAGTTTTTTAATTTATGTCCAACACAAATTAAAGCACAATCAATCTTCCAACATGCTTCATACTCACGGCAATACATGAAATTATCATCCAATTTTGATTTCAATCCAATTAAATCAACAATCAAATTCATTTCATGCTTTTAACATATCCAATTGCTAATTTTCAAAAAACATCACCATGAGTCCTCCTAGGGCAGTAATCGGCCAAGCATGGATTTTGGGGATTTTTGATCTAATCAATTTATCACAAAATCAATGATGCACAAATCCAATTAAACATCATACAAGCTCAATCAAACCATAAATTTAAGAAAATACATACTCCAAGCATAAAATCCCAAATTAAAGTTTACAAACCCTAGAAATTAAATCAAGCTTAAATCTCGCTCTGATACCGTTGTAAGTGTCCTAGACATACCACAGGATCTCTAAGCGTGATTCGTGTGTGAATAAAATCAAAAATAAGTTGCGGAGGACTTACATTGATCGGCTTGAGTTCAAAACTTTCATGGATGTTGAAGCTTCCAAGCTCATGGGTGAGTATCTCTATCACCTTCATTTGACTCCCATAAGTGCTAGCTTGAACAAGATGGAACAAATTTTGTGCCCAAGAGAGAGAGGAAACAATCGGCCATAATTATGAAAAGGCCATTCGGTCTTCTTCAAAAGAAAGGCCATTCAGCCAGACTGCAAAAAAACAAAAGGGCCAAAATTGCCTTTCTATTCGGCCAATTAGAGAGATAGCAATTGTTATTGTTTTTCGGCTGCTCTTTCAAAAGGTCAGTGTCCATTTTTTTTAAAAGGAAGCAAAACTACAATTGCTTTTTTTTTTGAATATATAATGGCCACACATCCATATTACTTCAAAAGTAACAAAAACATAAGCCAAAAGGCTTTCGGCCAATCACATTTATTTTGAAAAGTCAAAATGACTTTTAGCCTTTGTTTTCCAAAAACATAGGCAGTGACTAATTGCCTTTTACAAAAGCAAAGGCCAATTCGGCCTAGGAGAGAGAGTAATAAAAAATTTTCAAAAAAATTTATTAATTATTAATTTTTGTTGGTAGGTGTGGTGTAAATCAAATCCAATTTATTACATTGTCAACCACTTACATCAATTGTTGAAATTGATGTAAGTCATGAGTCCCACCCATTTAATTCAAAATTTGGTTGGCTTACACAACACACTTTGGGCTCGGGTTCATTTAATCCGATTAAATGAATTTTCCATCAAGACGTAATTAAATCTAATTTAATTAAATAATTATGCATCGCAAAATTATTATTAAAGTCACTTACGAATTAATTCCAAATTAATTCGTTCGCACGAATTAAAATCCAATTTTAATTCCGCATTGAAATCTAATTTCCATTAATATATCTAATATAATATATTAACCAAATTAAATAAATTAAATAGTAAAATCTAATTTAACTATAAAATTTATTTTACCGATTAATTCCAAATTAATTGTCTTCTCTACTTTCGACGAATTTAATCCCAGATAAATTCTCGACGTAATTAATCCCAGATTAATTCTTTCTCTGATAATTAATCATAGATTAATTCTTACCGTAATAAATCCTAGATTAATTTTCTCTCTAAATTAATCCCAGATTAATATTCTCTCTCTTAATTAATCCCAGATTAATATTGTTCGAGTCAAACATCATCGGTGAATCTTATTGTTCGAGTCAAACATCATCGGTGAATCTTTGGGATGAGACCCAAGAGATCCCTGGATATGTTGACAGTAAATACGATTATCGGACTATCCGAATACGTGCGTATCCGGTACCACGTTCCTACCCATTTACAAGACATGGTTGGTTTCTAACAAAGCACTGTACCTACCCAATTCTCCAGAAATATTCTTCCACTGAATACATGATCTTTGTCAAGCGTAGTATACATAGTATCACATATTACGATCCAGTATCGGATGTCACATGCAAGGCCTGGGGCTGGAGTTGTGTCTGCCCCGTACGAAGCATATATCAGATCACAAGCAACTAGTCTCTTTATGATCGGAAAGTCATGACCTAGTCATACTTCCTCGATGGCCATAGCACTTAGAGTACCAGTTCTGTATCCTTGCGTGATCATCATCTCTATATGACTGAAGTGATACTTCCATCTTGACATCACACCGAATACACTACGATTCTCAGTATACCCAGAAGAGGTGTACACATAACTTGTTAAAGCCCCGGACGACCAAAACCAAAGTATACTGATTGTCGCAAGTATTAGCGATGCAAGTCTTAGGTTAAGACCAAATACACCTACCCTGATTTGGACTATCATAGACACATAGTCATACTACCAATGAGATTCCGAGGGATCTATCCAGAGCGAAGCTGTTTCCGTACCATCGGTCAACACAACCTCCTATTACACTTACTTGAGTATCCAATACCCAAATATATGAGAACTATGTTGTTATGCTCCCATAACACGCACAAGTGTAATACTAGTCTATTCCGCATTATCGATGTCCAGTCTCAATAATACTACGACTAGAGATATTTAATGATTAAACCTTTATGGATTAATACTATCTCATATCTTATTAATCCGGTACTAATCATATGGAGTTTTATCATTTATATATCCAGGTAATCCAATTACAAATGATAAAAGAGCAATTTCCTCTGTCACATAGTTAATTTGTACAACAATACCATGTTATGTACAAATAGTGATGCTATGAGACATAATTATCCAACAATCTCCCTATTGGCCTATAGCCAATCACTCAAGTGTCCCACACCTGAACTATGTACGGGTCGCTCAAACTTCTGCTAAGAAACATCTTTCGTCAGCAGATTTGTAAGGTTATCATCTGATGTAATTTATTCGATCATCACATCGCCACGATGTATGATCTTACAAATCAGATGAAATAGTTGAAGTACATATTTGGATCATTGATGAGACCGCGGTTCCTTAGCCTGTGCTGTAGCCTACCTCAGCTGCTAACAGAACTACTTCTAATCCAATTAGGATTATTTAGATCCAAAATGCTTCTATTGCTGCATCAGTTGCAGCAATGTTCCGCTCTTGTTGTTTATTCGACAACAGTATCTTGCTTGGAAGATTTCCAGCTCACTATTCTGTTGTTCAAACTATATACGTACCCTTATTGCGACTTAAAGTCGTCTTTGTCGGTTTGGAAACTTGCAGCGATGAACCTAGTCACCTCAAGTTATCATTTCCCCATTTTATTATAAAACATCTTTGGTTCGTCCAAGATATTCAAGGATGTTCTTTACATCAATCCAGTGACCATCACTTGGATTGGCCTTATAGCGTCTACATATGCTCAAAGCATATGAGACACCAGATCACGTACATATCAAAACGTACAAACACGGAGAGAGTGTCAGAAACTTTCTAGATCTATCCCAGTAGATCTTTATTCCTAGAATAAATCATGCTTCTCCCAGGTATTCCATGGAGAATTTTTCATGAAAGCCAAGCTTTCACCGATTTTATTATGGGAATATCATTGCTAAGAAGCAATACATCATCAATCTATAGGACATTCACTGTTAGTGCGCTCCCACTAACCTTCTTAAATACAATCAATGTACTTTGGTTTTGGTCGTCCAGGGCTTTAACAGGTTCTGTGTACGCCTCTTCTGGGTATATTGAGAATCGTAGTGTATTGGGTGTGATGTCGAGATGGATGTATCACTCCAGTAATAGTGGAGATGATGATCACGTAGGATACAAAACTCGTTCTCTTATATGCTGCAGCTATCAGGATATTATGACTAGGTCATGTTTATCCGATTATAGAGACTAGTTATAAGAGATCTGATATGTGCTTCGTACGGGGTAGACACATTTCCAGCCCCAGGCCTTGCACGTGACATCCGATACTGGATCGAGATATGCAATACTACGTATACTACGCCTGATATAGATCACATATTCCTGTAAGGATATTTCTGGAGAATTGGGTAGGCATGGTGCTTTGCTAGAAGCCAACCTTGTCTTGTAAATCGGTACAAACGTAGTACTAGGTACGTACGTGTTCGGATAGTCCGACGACCGAATTTACTGTCAACATATCTGGGGATCTCATGGGTCGATTCCCGAAGATTCATCGATGACGTATGACTCACACTTTATTAATCTGGGATTAATTAAATGAGAGAGAAAATTAATCTGGGATTAATTACGGAGATATTTTATCTGGGATAAAATATTAATTAAAGAGAGAAAATGATTAATTTGGAATTAATCGATAAAATAATATATTCGATATATTATACGAAATTGGATTTCGACGCGGAATTGAAATTAGATTTTAATTCGGGCGAACGAGTTAATTAAGAATTAATTCGTTAGCGACATGAATAGTAATTTTGCTAGGCATAATTAATTAATTGCGTCGCAATGGAAAATTCGTTAATTTAGAATTAGCAAACCCGAGCCCGGGAGTGTTTGCGAGCGCACTCGCATTTCGAATTCAAGTACGGCCCGCAAGTCACATCAAGCGTCAAATCATTAGTCATATCAAGCGTCAAATCACATGTCACTTTGAGTGATGTGACAATTTGTCACTTGATTGATGTGAATAGTGATGAAGTGGTTGTTGGCATTTATGCCTTGAGTTCTTGCATTTGGTAAATCAATTATTTGATTTTGGAAAATCAAAAATTGTGTATTAGATACACAAAGCAATTAAGACATCACTCACTCTTTTTTTTTTTTGGCAACCTTACACGGTTTTGGAGCCAATTTTCTCTCTTCTCTCTCACGGTCTTGGACCTATTTTCTTCTTCTGTTTTCTGTAAAAACCGAGAGCTAAAAAAGAAACAAAGAGTGATTTTTGTGGCAAAAATCAAGAGTGCTAGCACACAATGGAGTCTTGCGAAGGTGATAGGGAAACCCACTTGTGAGAAAAGTATCAACACAAAGCTTGGAGCTTGATGGAGATCACCATTGCCGAAAATTTTGGAGCCCAAAATTCAGCTCACTGCCGAATGCACCTTGGAGGAGGACTTGAAGTTTTTTGTGTTCGTCGCATCGCTCAACCGATCGATATAAGTATTCCGCAACTTCTTCGTGTATTCACATGCATGTTTCATCGCTTTAATCGATCCTCGGGACCGTAGATTTTCCCAATAATGGTATCAGAGCGAGTAAAAGCATGAAACTTGAACTTAGGGTTAAAATTGGGTAAATTGATTTTGAGCATGATTTGGTTAAATTGTTTGATTAAGTATGCTTAAATGATGGTTAATTGAAGTTTGATTGGATCAATTTCATGAAATATTGTTTGGAACAATTTTGCCCAAAAATTTAGGCTTGGCCGAATTGATGATATCCCTAAATGTCTTGGTATTTTTGTGTTTTTGATCATTGGATGAGTTGGAAAATATTGGGTAATGTTGATTTGGATTTAATTGGATTGAATTCAAATCGGACATAAAAATGCCCTTATTGCCGAGACTAAATAAGGATGATATGGGTTTGATTTGTGTTAAAATGTGTTGGACATGTTTTAATGTTAATGAGCATGATTAATTAGGCTAATCGGTGTTTGGAAATATTGATTTGGGTAATTAATTATGCTATACACTTTGGTTAATTAAATTGTGAAATTGGAATTTTGTAATTTAATTAATTGGGCTAATTTTGGAAATTGGGCTTGTAAAGTTGTTATTGGGCTTAAATAGGCTTGGTTGTACCAAGATGGGTTTAGGCTAAATTGGTTGGATCCAATTGAGCCCAAAACCATATCCATAAAGTCCAATTATGACTAATGGACCTTAATATATTAATTGGGCCTAATGGGCCTAAATTGATTTCTAGGCTTATGAGGTTATTCCTTGATTGGGCTTTGGTTATTGGGTTTGACCCAAGTTGACCAAAATTCCATGCCTTAAGAAATTAATTAAAAGCCCATTGTACTTTAATTAAATTAACATTGGATGTTAATCAGGCTTTGAGACCCGTAACGATTAGATTTGGAATCTAAGTGCAAAGGTTTATTAATAAAGTGTAATATTTAATTTGAAATTAAATAGTGAATTAGTATTAAATACATATTAAATTGGATTTAATGTTGTAATTTAATTTAATTCAAGAATTCGTACTTTGAGTACTTATTCGCAAAACGAGTTTGACTCGAGTAAAATCAAATCGTTGTTTGAACATTGGATGGTCATTAATAATCAGATTAATTAATTGGATTAGATTGATTGATAACATGCTTGTGTGAATACATGGTTGCGATGCATGAATAATGTATATCGGATGGATATTAGAGGGTGAGGCAATTTTGAAAATTATTGTAATAAATTTAGAATTTATTAATTAGACCTGCGTGTCCAGCCTATTACCTCCTTACTCTATGTATTTCTCTTCTCACATATTCCCCTCAATGTAAATGAGGTTTCTTTAGAAGTGTTATGTAACGGGTAGAAGTAATACTTGTGCTAGCGGGAGAGAGGAAATGGAGAGATTTGTTCTAGGAACAATGTGTTAAGTATACATCCTCATATCATTATTATTTTATTTACGCGCCTTATTATGTGTTTAGAATGAATGTTTAAGGGTGTATGATGATGAGACATTAACAAAGATAATAAATTGGTTGCCAATTTGCACGCGAAAAACCCTCACAAAATATTAAACGTTTTTCCTTCCATTGAGTGATTCTTACTCAAGATCCAAGACTGGCATTGGTTTGTTGGCCAAAGTCAAGACCTTTTTCCGTCGAGGATGTGTTTGAATCACGAAGGCATTGTTCCATATTGGTGTCTTGTCCAAGTTGTGATTTGTTGGCCAAAGTCAAGATCACTTCTTGTCCATTGACATTGATTACGAAGCTTTCCATGGTCAATGAGTTCCGCTTAACTGGTATCACTAAGTTTGTTGTGCCAAAGCCAAGGCTTAGTTGATTCAGAGGAAAAAGGTTAGGCAATATATTGGATATATTGACATATATAAGATATATGTTTCGGACTTTGATGTCCACCTACTGGATCTAGGAATTGGATGGGATCCAATTGATCTTAGAGATCTACCTAGTTAATTATCATACAATTTGTTGGCCAAAGTCAAGATTGTGTGTTATTTAACGGGATCCTAGCCCACTAGGAAACAAGGTTTCCCGAGTACTCCACAGAGGGTTAGAGGCTCGCCGAAAAGTAGTGGGAGGCAAGTATTAAATTTGCAATATTCGTTTAGTAACTTGCCATACGCGCTCATATCGAATTTTTCGTCAAATTAAATTATTTATTAGTTGGACTAATATTTAATAGTTGTTTTAATAAAACAGTTGGACTGTATTCAAACTATTTCAATTAATAGTTGATTTTATAATTGGATTATAGTAATCAATATAATTGAATTTAATCTATTAAATTATAGTTGATTAAATAGTTGGACTATAGTAATCATTATAATAAATAGTACCTTAAATCTTTGATTAAATAGTTGGACTATTAGAATCAAGATAATTGAAAGATTAGTGTTTAAAACATAATACTGGGTGAAAATGTTTTTAAACGACTTTAATTTTCAAATTGGGAATAAAATATCAGGATGGTCATGGAAACTAATAAGTTACTTTATTTGATAAAATAACATATTAGGCCAAAGCCCTGAGTTAAGCAAATAGTAGAGCATAATCTTTGGAAGATTTATGTGATGATAACTTCAGTGCTTAATCCATTTACCTTGCCAATTAGACTCCTTAATTTCTTAATCAGAACTAAGGATTAGATCCTTAAAGTATGATAATGAAATTAAAGGATCTTCATAGATCTATCTTTAGATCTTAGAAGTAAAAATTGCAAAAGTAAACTCTTGGAGAGTTAAATGGCTATTCTCAAGGAGACAAAGCCAAGTTTGCAATAAGGCAAGAAGCGCAAGGCGCACCCTACTTCGATATTCTAGAAGGCCAAGGCTTGGCCAAAGGCTTATTGGATGTGGAAAAGGGCAAAGGCAAAGTCATTATAATCTTCTGGGAAAACAAAAGACATATTCCAAGATGTCTGCCTAAACTGTGGCAAACGGGGACACGAAAGCGTGACTTTCGTATGGACAAGGCAGACATGAAGGAATTGAAGACGGGCAAGGCTCTCACTTCAAATATGTTTGTCATAAATATGTTCGCTACTAGTATTAAAATTGGATTTTAGATATTGGATGTGGTACATAGATATGTACTGATGTGCAGAATCTGCTATGAGCAGGATACTGACTTCAGTTGAGATTAATCTGCGAATTGAAAACGGGACGAAAATCGCTGTTTTAACCGTAGATACCTAAGTTTAGGAACTACCATTTGGGTGTGTACTTAAATTAGGAAACTGTTAGAATGTAACTAGTTTGACTAGGAACATTATCTCCATATCAGGGTTTAACCCGTTACGGGTGTACCTTTATATTCTAGAACACTAAAGTGTTTTATTTTATAAAGATGATATTGAGATAAACACATTAGATGTGAATAATAGTATTTATATTTTGAATATAAATAAATCTCAAATGTATGACATGACAAACTAATAGCTCGAACTGAGTAAATCAGTAGAGACTTAGATGTGGCATTGTTGTCTGGGACACAATTAACAAGAATCATATATCCACACTTTTGAATAGTGGGTACTAGGACAAATTTGATTACATTCAAATAATGTCTACGAATCTAGTTTATTAGGGAAAATGCCTAAAATACTCTTTACTTGGTAAAAGTGTAAGTGCCACCGATCTGTTAGCCCTAATTCATAGTGAAGCAAGTGGGCCCATATCTAGCTAGGCTAGAGGTGGATATGAATGTTTCATGACCTTTACGAATGTGGCATCGCGTTATGGTTATGTGTTTCTTTTGAAACACAAATCAGAAACGTTTAGAGTTTCGACACGAAATAGACAAACAGATCGGCTAAAGTATTAAACCATCATGGTTAGACCATAATGAAAATACTTAAGCAATAAGTTTCTCATATACTTGAAAGAGTATAGTATTATTTCAATGAGGACTCCTCCCGGAACACGTCAGTCTAACGATGTGTCCAAACAGAGAAACCGAATTTTGTAGGACATGATTAGGTTAATCATGAGTCGCTCTGAGCTACCATTTCCTTCAACGGATACGCATTAACAGTGCAGAACTTATTTTGAATAAGGTTCCATAAAATCTGTTAGACAGACTTCATATTAGATATGAATAGGAAAGAAACCGGGTTTTCTAATTCTTGAAGATTTGGGAATGCTGGGAATAAGCTTGGATGATACCAAACTAGAACCCAAATCAGATAAGTGCCTTATAATGGTTATCCTTGGGAAACCAAAGTATAGTACTTATACAACTCACTAGAGAACAATGTAATTGTTGCTCTCCATGCGGTTTTCCTAAGAGGAATACCTATATGCAGTGGTAAGTGGGAGGAAAGTAAAACTCGATGAAAATCGGAGTAATACTGTTCCAGGCACCTACTCCTTAATGGAACACATATAGTTCATCAAGGATGAAACTATACTCATAATCTTCGAATACACAAGAACCGCGTAGATCAGAGAGAGTTAGAAAACAATCTGGGGTATGGGTTTCTGATCTCACCTCGTAAAGATGTCAAACTTATTGAGGAACACCAACTGACTACGTATGAGGAAGTGATACAAGGTATCGACTCCCTATTATGGCAAAGTGCCATGAAGTTCGAAATGGATTCCATGTATACCAACTATGTTTGGATACTAGTTGATGTACCGGAAGGCATTGTGCCTATTGGTACTATATAAGTCTTCAAGGAAGACATACATGGAAGGCAACATACCAACGTACTAAGCTAGGCTTGTAGCGAAAATGTATCGTTATCAACATAGTGTCGATTACGACGAAACCTTTTACCTGTTGCCATGGTTAAATCCATTTGGACAATGCTTGCTGATGCTGCATGTTTCATTTATGAAATGTGGCAGCTAAACGTCAAAATCGCTTTCCTTAACGGAAACTTTTTGGAGGATGTTTAAAACATCCTGACAGTTTTGTCGTACCAAAACTAGCAAACAAGGTTTGCGGGTTATTCGATCCATGGCTGGATTGAAGCAAGCATAGAGTTCTTGGAATTATCGTTTTGATGTAATCATAATGATGTATGATTTAATTCAAAACGAAAATGATTCTTGTGTATATAAGGAGGTTAGTGGGAGCGCACTGACAATGAATGTCCTATACAATGATGATATGTCATTTCTTGGAAATGATATTCCCATAAAACAATCGACGAAAGCTTGGCTTTCAGAAACATTCTCCGTAGAATTCTTGGGAGAAACAACCTTTATTCTAGGAATAAAGATCTACGAGGATAGATCTAAGAGTTGTTAATAATCTCCGAGAAATCGTACATTGAAAAATGTACGCTACCTGGTGTCTCATATGCTTTGAACACATGGATTCACAATCAGGCCAATCCAAGTGATAGTCATTGAATTGATTTTAAGAACATCCAGAGGAACTAAAGATGCTGTCTTATACCATGGAGAAGGAGAACTTGAAGTGACTGGGTTCACTGATGCAAGTTTCCTAACCGATATTAACGACTATAAGTCGTAACAAAGGTACTACAAAGTTTGAATAACGGAACAATGAGCTGGAAATCTTCCAAGCAAGATACTATTACCGAATAAACAACTAAAGCGGGTTATTGCTGCAGCTGAGGCAAAAATAGAAGCCATTTGGATTGATAATAAATCTAATTAGATTAGATATAGTTCTGTTAGTAGCTGAGCTAGGCTTCAGTGCAGGCTAAAGAATTAATGGTCTCATCAACGATCCATATATATATACTTCGACTATTCATCTGATCTGTTCGGATCATACATCGTGGCGATGTGATGATCGAATAAATCGCATCAGATGATAATCATGCAAATCCGCTGACGAAAGTCTTTTCTCAGTAATTTGAGCGAACCGTACATAGTTCGGGTGTAAGATACTCGAGTGACTGGCTATAGGCCAAGTGGGAGATTGTTGGACAGTTATGACCCATAGCGTCACTATTTGTACAGATCATGGTGTTGTTGTACAAATTAACTATGTGACAAAGGAAATTGCTTTTTTATCATTTGTGATTAGATCACCAAGATATATAAATGATGAAAGGTCCATATGATTAGTTCATGGATTGAGATGATATGAGACAGTATCAATCCACGAAGGTTTAATCATTAAATATCCCTAGTCGTAGTATTATCGAGATTGGACATCGATAATGCGGAATAGACTAGTATTACACTTGTGCGCGTTGTGAGGGCATAACATCATAGTTCTCATATATTTGGGTATAGAATACTCATACAAGTTTAGTAGGAGGTTGTGTTTTACCGATGGTATGGAAAACAGCTTCGCTCTGGATAGACCCATCGGAATTCCATTGGTAGTATTACTATGTATCTATGGAAGTCCGAATCAGGGTAGGTGTATTTGGTCTTAACCTGAGACTTGCACCGCTAATACTTGCGACAATCAATGTACTTTGGTTTTGGTCGTCCAGGGCTTTAACAGGTTCTGTGTACGCCTCTTCTGGGTATATTGAGAATCGTAGTGTATTGGGTGTGATGTCGAGATGGATGTATCACTCCAGTAATAGTGGAGATGATGATCACGTAGGATACAAACTCGTTCTCTTATATGCTGCAGCTATCGGGATATTATGACTAGGTAATGTTTATCCGATTATAGAGAATAGTTACCAGAGATCTGATATGTGCTTCGTACAAGGTAGACACATTTCCAGCCCCAGGCCTTGCACGTGACATTCGATACTGGATCGAGATATGCAATACTACGTATACTACGCATAATATAGATCACATATTCCTGTAAGGATATTTCTGGAGAATTGGGTAGGCATGGTGTTTTGCTAGAAGCCAACCTTGTCTTGTAAATCGGTACAAACGTAGTACTAGGTACGTACGTGTTCGGATAGTCCGACGACCGAATTTACTGCCAACATATCCGGGGATCTCATGGGTCGCTTCCCGAAGATTCACCGATGACGTATGACTCACACTTTATTAATCTGGGATTAATTAAATGAGAGAGAAAATTAATCTGGGATTAATTACGGAGATATTTTATCTGGGATAAAATATTAATTAAAGAGAGAAAACGATTAATTTGGAATTAATCGATAAAATAATATATTCGATATATTATACAAAATTGGATTTCGACGCGGAATTGAAATTAGATTTTAATTCGGGCGAACGAGTTAATTTAGAATTAATTCGTTAGCGACGTGAATAGTAATTTTGCTAGGCATAATTAATTACTTGCGTCGCAACGGAAAATTCGTTAATTTAGAATTAGCGAACCCGAGCCCGGGAGTGTTTTCGAGCGCACTCGCATTTCGAATTCAAGTACGGCCCGCAAGTCACATCAATCGTCAAATCATTAGTCATATCAAGCGTCAAATCACATGTCACTTTGAGTGATGTGACAATTTGTCACTTGATTGATGTGAATAATGATGAAGTGGTTGTGGCATTTATTCCTTGAGTTTTTGCATTTGGTAAATCAATTATTTGATTTTGGAAAATCAAAAATTGTGTATTAGATACACAAAACAATTAAGACATCACTCACTCTCTTTTTTTGGCAACCTTACACGGTTTTGGAGCCAATTTTCTCTCTTCTCTCTCACGGTCTTGGACCTATTTTCTTCTTCTATGTTCTGTAAAAACCGAGAGCTCAAGAAGAAGCAAAGAGTGATTTTTGTGGCAAAAATCAAGAGTGCTAGCACACAATGGAGTCTTGCGAAGGTGATAGGGAAACCCACTTGTGAGCAAAGTATCAACACAAAGCTTGGAGCTTGATGGAGATCACCATTGCCGAAAATTTTGGAGCCCAAAATTCAGCTCACTTCCGAATGCACCTTGGAGAAGGACTTGAAGTTTTTTGTGTTCGTCGCATCGCTCAACCGATCGATGTAAGTATTCCGCAACTTCTTCGTGTATTCACATGTATGTTTCATCGCTTTAATCGATCCTCGGGACCGTAGATTTTCCCAACAGAATCACCCTAAGCCATAGAATCAATTTTGGCCCATTAGGCCCAATTAAATTATTAAAGGCCCAATAGTTATATTTTGGACTTTATGGAAATGGTTTAGCCCAAATATAATCCAAGACTAAAATTTGGCCCAACCAAACCCATTAGCCCAAATAAAACAAATTAAATTAATATATCATTCCAAATTAAATATTAATTCAATTAAAGTGCAATTAACACAATTAATTAATTAATCTAGTATTTCCAAAACACTAATTAATCTAATTAATAATGCTTAGTTTTTTAATTTATGTCCAACACAAATTAAAGCACAATCAATCTTCCAACATGCTTCATACTCACGGCAATACATGAAATTAACATCCAATTTTGATTTCAATCCAATTAAATCAACAACCAAATTCATTTCATGCTTTTAACATATCCAATTGCTAATTTTCAAAAAACAATCACCATGAGTCCTCCTAGGGTAGTAATCGGCCAAGTATGGATTTTGGGGATTTTTGATCTAATCAATTTATCACAAAATCAATGATGCACAAATCCAATTAAACATCATACAATCTCAACCAAACCATCAATTTAAGAAAATACATACTCCAAGCATAAAATCCCAAATTAAAGTTTACAAACCCTAGAAATTAAATCAATATTAGATTTTGCTCTGATACCATTGTAAGTGTCCTAGACATGCCACGGGATCTCTAAGCGTGATTCGTGTGTGAATAATATCAAAAATAAGTTGCGGAGGACTTACATTGATCGGCTTGAGTTCAAAACTTTCATGAATGTTGAAGCTTCCAAGCTCATGGGTGAGTATCCCTATCACCTTCATTTGACTCCCATAAGTGCTATCTTGAACAAGATGGAACAAATTTTGTGCCTAAGAGAGAGAGGAAGCAATCAGCCATAATTGTTAAAAGGCCATTCGGCCTTCTTCAAAAGAAAGGCCATTCGGCCAAGATGACAACAACAAAGGCCATTCGGCCAGACTGCAAAAAACAAAAGGGCCAAAATTGCCTTTCTATTCGGCCAATTAGAGAGAGAGAGCAATTGTTATTGTTTTTCTGCTGCTCTTTCAAAAGGTCAGTGGCCATTTTTTTAAAAGGAAGCAAAACTACAATTGCTTTTTTTTTGAATATATAATAGCCACACAACCATATTACTTCAAAAGTAACAAAAACATAAGCCAAAAGGCTTTCGGCCAATCACATTTATTTTGAAAAGTCAAAATGACTTTTAGCCTTTGTTTTCCAAAAACATAGGCAGTGACTAATTGCCTTTTACAAAAGCAAAGGCCAATTCGGCCTAGGAGAGAGAGTAATAAAGAATTTTCAAAAAAATTCATTAATTACTAATTTTTGTTGGTAGGTGTGGTGTAAATCAAATCCAATTTATTACATTGCCAACCACTTATATCAATTGTTGACAATTGATGTAAGTCATGGGTCCCACCCATTTAATTCAAAATTTGGTTGGCTTACACAACACACTTTGGGCTCGGATTCGTTTAATCCGATTAAACAAATTTTCCATCGCGACGTAATTAAATCTAATTTAATTAAATAATTATCCCTCGCAAAATTATTATTAAAGTCGCTTACGAATTAATTCCAAATTAATTAGTTCGCACGAATTAAAATCAAATTTTAATTCCGCATTGAAATCTAATTTCAATTAATATATCTAATGTAATATATTAGCCCAATTAAATAAATTAAATAGTAAAATCTAATTTAACTATTAAATTTATTTTACCGATTAATTCCAAATTAATCGTGTTCTATCATTTCGACGAATTTAATCCCAGATAAATTCTCGACGCAATTAATCCCATATTAATTCTTTCTCTGATAATTAATCCTAGATTAATTCTTACCGTAATTAATCCCAGATTAATTTTCTCTCTCTAAATTAATCCTAGATTAATATTCTCTCTCTTAATTAATCTCAGATTAATATTGTTCGAGTCAAACATCATCGGTGAATCTTATTGTTCGAGTCAAACATCATCGGTGAATCTTTGGGATGCAACCCAAGAGATCCCTGGATATGTTGGCAGTAAATACGGTTATCGGACTATCCGAATACGTGCGTATCCAGTACCACGTTCCTACCCATTTACAAGACATGATTGGCTTCTAATAAAGCACCGTGCCTACCCAATTCTCCAGAAATATTCTTCCACTGAATACATGATCTTTGTCAAGTGTAGTATACATAGTATCACATATTACGATCCAGTATCGGTCACATGCAAGGCCTGGGGATGGAGTTGTGTCTGCCCCGTATGAAGCATATATCGGATCACAAGCAATTAGTCTCTTTATGATCGGAAAGTCATGACCTAGTTTTACTTCCTCGATGGCTATAACACTTAGAGTACCGGTTCTGTATCCTTGCATGATCATCATATCCATATGAATGAAGTGATACTTCTATCTTGACATCACACCCAATACACTACGATTCTTAGTATACCTAGAAGAGGCATACACAGAACTTGTTAAAGCCCCGGACGACCAAAACCAAAGTATACTGATTGTCGTAAGTATTAGCGATGCAAGTCTCAGGTTAAGACCAAATACACCTACCCTGATTCGGACTCCCATAGACACATAGTCATACTACCAATGGGATTCCGAGGGATCTATCCAGAGCGAAGATGTTTCCGTACTATCGGTAAACACAACCTCCTATTACACTTGCATGAGTATCCAATACCCAAATATATGAGAACTATGTCGTTATGCTCCCATAACACACACATGTGTCATACTAGTCTATTCCGCATTATCGATGTCCAGTCTTGATAATACTACGACTAGGGATATTTAATGATTAAATCTTTATGGATTAATACTGTCTCATATCTTATTTATCTGGTACTAATCATATGGACTTTTATCATTTATATATCCAGGTAATCCAATTACAAATGATAAAAGAGCAATTTCCTTTGCCACATAGTTAATTTGTACAACAACACCATGTTTTGTACAAATAGTGATGCTATGGGTCATAATTATCCAACAAGATAGCCCTAGTAGCAATGAACCACAACAACGTTATGATGATATTCACAGGAACAAATAGACTCAAGATGTAGTATAACACCTTCGAGGTATGTCTAGAATCATTTTGTCCCCAAAAAACGAGGCATTACCCTTAGGATAAGACATTTGAGGCATATGAATCACGAGGGCGCCATATACAATACAGAGCATAAGAAGAAAATAGAGGCTTTAGGCAATAAGATGGAAGTGAATTGTCGAGGAAATGCAATGAATAAGATAATATTAGTCAAAAAATGACCAAAGTACATGAGCAATAAGATTCAGTTTTAGAGAAATTCCAACATTCATAAGTCTTTCATTTTTCTAAAGAGTCATTTAAAAGGAGAGAGTTTCCACCATTTGTCCTTATTCAAGTTTTTGTGGAAATGAGTGCCCCTTCTATAAAAAGCAATCAAGTAATCCTGGGAGAATGTTAGCCATAAAACCATTCGTAGAGGACTGAGGCGAGGCTAATAAGTTCTTAAGGACAAAAGCAACTCGACTTGATTTTTTATTCTTCATCTTCAAATCCCTTCCAGGTTTTTCTTAATTTTTTAAGTTCCATATTTATGTTTCATTAGTTGAAATTTGATAGTATAATGCATGTTTATTTTGGTTTATAACACATAATATCCAACAATCTTAAGAAACGTATTACTTTGTATGTTTTGTTAAATCGAATTTTGCATATTGTAATAGTCTTATACCTGGAAAATGTGTCATGTGCATGAAAAATACGTATGAGTATTCGAACGCCCAACAAAAGTGTAGGAAAAATTTTTATTTTATGCAGTTTCGTTCAAACGCGTCTTCAAACGCAACTCAAATGCCAGTCTTCTACAAAGAAACGTTCGAACGTATTTACGGACGCAACACTAACGTGAACTCTCTGGAAAAATTCATTCAAACGCGTTATCGAACGCTACACGAACGTGAACTCACTAGAAAGTTTCGTTCAAACGGATTAAAGAACGTGACACTAACGCAATTAATCTTGGAATTATTTTAGATTCAAAAATAATAACATAGACTTAGATTAATTTATATTATTGTATCATATACATCTATAGCATATATACAGTAATTTTAACTTAGTAAAATCATATACTGAATTTTATAAACTTGGTAGCATAGGTTTAAATTAATATTAGGGTATTTAATTATCACAAGCATACACCTAATTTTATTGTGATAAATTTGTAAATTAATTGTGTGTTGCATACTCCGCTGAGAATTAAAAGCGTAAATTTTACACAAATAATTTCATCTAAGCTTAATTGAAATTAAATTTATATATACATACATTGAAAGATTATTGTGAATTGAAGTGTAATACTAAGTTTGAATGTCTAAGATATTCTATTGAGAAAGTGTTTAAAGGATATTCTGTTAACATGGCGATAACAATCTAAGTGGGCATGGATTTAAGTGGTTACTCCGGACCCCCTTGTCATTTGGGAATTTTCCTTCATTCACTTATCATCAGAAACCTTAGCCTTAAATTCAAGGACTTATGTTATTTGGTACTACTGTCCAATATAACAACGAGTCGATATTTAGCTCTTTATTACTTTTATGCTATTGAAAAGAAAAACATAAAATATTTAAGAGATTTGAGATTTTGAGCACAAAGGATTTTGATAAGATTATTATCAAAAGTGTTTTGAGAAATGTTATTGATTCCGATACATATGATTTTTATTTTGATTCTTGAATTGACGGAAAAAAAGACATATGCACATGTAGTTTCAAGACTAGGGGACGATGATACGTAACGCCCTTAGATCCTAGTTTCAGGGCCAGGATGACAACATTGATTAGCTCTCATGTGTCTAGTTTAGTGACTTGGGGGAAGACGATACGTAACTCCCCAAGGCACTAGTAAGGCGTGTGGGGGGGGGGGGACGGCGATACGTAACGCCCCCATACCTCAGTTGTTTTTCAGATGTGATTTTTCTGAAAGACAGTTTTATGCAAGAGTTTTACAAAAATTAGTTTTACGAGAGATTTCATAGTCTTATAGAAAGAAAAAAATTTCTAAATTTTTTTTACAGAAACAGATTTATTTTCAGACAAGAAAAGAGTTTTCAGAAAAGATTAGCTTTCTTGAGATGAATTCGATTTGAGAACTATAAATATTTCATAAAGTATTTGAGTTCCCGTTTTAAACTATCCACTCACTAGGTCGTTCAAACGGTCCAACCCCCCACTCTCCAGTGTTTTATGTCTTGCATATGTACTCTGAGGATGAGCTCGAGAGGATTGATACTGATGGCAGTCATTAGGGTTATTGGGTCCACTCATCAGTCAGGTCTGAGGTATATGGTTTGGTCAATGTTGTAATGGTTACAAGTTATGTAAAAATCACATTGAGAGTCATTACTTGAGGTTGTCAAAGTCAAAGTTACCAGCGTTTAGCATAGCAAGTTCAGATTTGTAAAGAACAAAGATTGTTTAATTAATTTAAGTTGGGCATGTAGCCTTCTAGTGTAAGTGTATGATTTGTGATTGTCAGATAATAAGAAAAGTAGTAGAGTTCAGTTAGGCAGTCAATTAATTAGAGGCTAAAGGTGATAGGGTGACCTATCTCTTACCGGTAGCATCTCCGAGAGGGGGATGTTACAAAGTTGGTATCCGAGCATGGTATAGGGAGTCAGCGGCTGCAGTGGGTAGAGTGTTGGGGTCTTGTATACATAGTATGCCTTGTGTACTTGTATACGAGGCACTACCTCTCCAGTATTCGATCATCGAGTACGTCCTCAAGCCCTATAGAAAGGTTTGTAAGATTTTCGAGACTCATTTGAATATTCTTCCAATAATATGAAACTAGAATCCTTATTATAGAACAATCATTATGTAACCATTCGAATATGCCATATGAGGTTTAGACATGATAAGTGATAAGAACAATTAGTTATCTTTTCCAGAACATATATTAGAGAGTTTAAGGAGAGAGAGAGCTAGAAGAAAGTGCATAATTAAAATGTAAAGAAAGTCGTATATACTTAGATTAAGCCGAAATAATGGATTAAATAGAAACATAATAAGATAGCAAATAAAATGCAAGAACTTGTAGTAGAAAACAAAATGGTATGAGTAGAAATAGACATAAGAATGGCAGATAGACTAAATTAAAGTTTCTTCTCTCCTCAGAAAATCCTATAAAGTAGATCCGGTAACTTGCGAGATCCATGTGCATAGTAAGTAGAGCACTGGACAGGAGAACGTCCTAACATGGTCTATTTCATACATATTATTAAATAGGTAATGGATTAAGCCAGAGAAATCGATAAATGACACAAGTATAAAAGTATTGAACACCGTTTGATGTTCATTCCTTATTGACCAGAGTAGATAAAGGTATTTGTAAGAAGACTCGGTACCTACCGTAGTATACCATGAGATAGAAATAAAAACCTTAAGAGATAAGACTACCAGATAGAGATCTATCGAAACTATAGAAAACATTAAGAAAGCCAAGTGTAGCACATGAAGTAGACAAGCTCGTCTAAAGTTTGCAGCACTAGAAGAAGTCCACAGAATAGACCAGTCATAGTAGTAACCTATATAAACATAAGAAACAGATCCAGTAAATGAGAAACATTGAAAACTTAGGAAATGGCAAGGAAGTCTAGTATAGGCCATGACATAGATAACGCAGCTCGAAGACTGTAGCACAAGCAGAAACCACATAATAGTTCATAGAGTTATGTAACCCCAAACCATAAAAATACCCATATAACCCTCAATAGTACATACGACCAATCTCATCTACTACAGTACCAACCCTAATAAGTGTTTAGACACTCACCAAAATTACCATAGAGCATTGACAAGTAGTAGCATAATCGTTTTCACTCAGATCTCTATAAGATGCACATATTTATCTCCCGAATCTGGAATTTAGTATAGCCCCGATTGAGTATAGTTAGTAACCCAGCGGGGCATATACAACTCTTGACAACACCCCAGCTAGATCAGTTGAATATATGAGAATCTATATGAGACATGTAAGCGTACTTTTCCTGAAGAGTGGAAACATTTCAGATATATATTGTGTTTAGCCAAATTTAGTAAAGTTATCTTAGTCTGTTACCAAACCTAAGTGTTCAAAGAAGTAATGACTCATGGAATTCGAGTACATAAAGAAGATAGAACATATAACATTCAATTAAGTAAAATGTACATTTTATGATACCTTTCAGTTGAGCAAAAAAAGAGACTAAGAAAAAGAATAAGAGGAACTATCCAGAAGTAGGTAACCAAGAGAGTACAGTAAGACATGGGGCAAGTTTATGTTTCAGAGAATTCCCAGTAAAGGATAGTATGGGTATTGGTAAAGGGCCAAACTAGAAGAGAGGTTAGACGTTACATTCAAAAGACCCTTTAACATTAGTACTTATGTGTGACAACTCAAAATAGACTTTGATTTATCGACCTCTCCCAATCTTAGTTAGATAGCCCTAGTAGCAATGAACCACAACAACGTTCTGATGATGTTCACAGGGACATATAGACTCAAGATGTAGTATAACACCTTCGAGGTATGTCTAGAATCATTTTGTCCCCAAAGAACGAGGCATTACCCTTAGGATAAGACATTTGAGGCATATGAATCACGAGGTCGCCATATACAATACATAGCATAAGAAGAAAAGAGAGGCTCTAGGTAATAAGATGGAAATGAATTGTCGAGGAAATGCAATGAATAAGATAATATTAGTCAAATAATGACCAAAGTACATGAGCAATAAGATTTAGTTTTAGAGAAATTCCAACATTCATAAGTCTTTCATTTTTCTAAAGAGTCATTTAAAAGGAGATAGTCTCCACCATTTGTCATTATTCAAGTTTTTGTGGAAAGGAGTGCCCCTTCTACAAAAAGCAATCAAGTAATCCTGGGAGAACGTTAGCCATAAAACCATTCGTAGAGGACTGAAGGAGGGGCTAATAAGTTCTTAAGGACAGAAGCAACTCGACTTGATTTTTTATTCATCATCTTCAATTCCCTTCCAGGTTTTTCTTAATTTTTTAAGTTCCATATTTATGTTTCATTAGTTGAAATTTGATAGTATAATGCATGTTTATTTTGGTTTATAACACATAATATCCAACAATCTTAAGAAATGTATTACTTTGTATGTGTTGTTAAATCAAATTTTGCATATTTTAATAGTCTTATACCTGGATAATGTGTCATGTGCATGAAAAATATGTATGAGTATTCAAACTCCAGACAAACGTGTAGGAAAAACTTTTATTTTATGCAGTTTCGTTCGAACGCGTCTTCAAACGCAACTTAAATGCCAGTCTTCTACAAAGAAACGTTCGAACGTATTTATGGACGCAACACTAACGTGAACTCTCTGGAAAAATTCATTCGAACGTGTTACCAAACGCTACACGAATGTGAACTCACTAGAAAGTTTCGTTCGAACGAATTAAAGAACGTTACACTAACGCAATTAATCTTGGAATTATTTTAGATTCAAAAATAATAACATAGAATTAAATTAATTTATATTATTGTATCATGTACATCTATAGCATATATACAGTAATTTTAACTTAGTAAAATCATATACTGAATTTTATAAACTTGGTAGCATAGGTTTAAGTTAATATTAGGGTATTTAATTATCACAAGCATAAACCTAATTTTATTGTGATAAATTTGTAAATTAATTGTGTGTTGCATAATCCGCTGAGAATTAAAAGCGTAAATTTTACATAATTAATTCCATCTAAACTTAATTGAAATTAAATTTATATGTACATACATTGAAATATTATTGTGAATTGAAGTGTAATACTAAGTTTGAATGTCTAAGATATTCTATTGAGAAAGTTTTTAAAGGATATTCTGTCAACATGGCGATAACAATCTAAGTGGGCATGGATTTAAGTGGTTACTCCAGACCCCCTTGTCCTTTGGGAATTTTCCTTCATTCACTTATCATCAGAAACCTTAGCCGTAAATTCAAGGACTTATGTTATTTGGTACTACTGTCCAATATAATAACGAGTGGATTCTTAGTGTATCACTTAAACAAGATTATACAGTTGATTATTGTGTAATTTGTCTTTTGTAGACTTATTGATTACTTTTGATTTTTCTAATTACACATGGCTAGTGGAAATATCATAGTATCGGTCGCTCATGGAGAGAAATCAGAAAAATTTGGTGGAGGAAACTACAAACAATGGCAGAGGGATTACGCCCAAAAAGTACTCGCGATTATCGCAGTATAGTTGGTGTGTCGATTCCTCAGAGAGATGGTCACAAGGAACTAATTTACTTAAACAAAAAAGTTAGCAATAACTCAATTAAACGAAAAGAGATGGATTGAATTGGTAATGTAAAACAAAGTTTATAAGAAGCACTTAAAAGTTATCAGTAGAGAGAAACAACAAAGCGTTAGGAATCCCTATTGTATCAAATTCCTATATTCAGTTGTTGATTCCTTTTATTACTTAATTGAAGGTTTCACATCCCAAACCAACAATCGGAATATAATTCAATTCAAAGCGTATTAAGTTCTAAGGTAACTGATGAATTATTTGTTGGACAATTATGACCCATAGCGTCACTATTTGTACAGATCACGGTGTTGTTGTACAAATTAACTATGTGACAAAGGAGATTGCACTCTTATCATTTGTGATTAGATCACCTAGATATATAAATGATGAGAGGTCCCTGTGATTTGTTCCTGGACGGAGAATGATATGAGACAGTATCAGTCCATGAAGGATAAATCATTAAATATCTCTAGTCAGAGTATTATCGAGATTGGACATCGATAAATATGTAAAAGACTAGTATTACACTTGTGCACGTTGTGAGGGCACAACATCATAGTTCTCATATATTTGGGTATAGGATACTCATGCAAGTGTGATAGGAGGTTGTGTTTTACCGATGGTACGGGAAACAGCTTCGCTCTGGATAGACCCCTGCGGAATCCCATTGGTAGTATGACTATGTATCTATGGGAGTCCGCAATCAGGGTAGGTGTATTTGGTCTTAACCTCAGACTTGCACCGCTAATACTTGCGACAATCAATATACTTTGGTTGAGGTCGTCCAGGGCTTTAACATGTTCTGTGTACGCCAATTCTGGGTATATTGAGAATCGTAGTGTGTTGGGTGTGATGTTAAGACGGAAGTATCACTCCAGTCATATGGAGATGATGATCACGTAGGATACGGAACTCGTTCTCTTAAATGCTTGAGCTATCAGGATATTATAACTAGGTCATGTATATCCGATTATAGAGACTAGTTGCCAGACATCTGATATGTGCTTCGTATGGGGCAGACACAATTCCAGCCTCAGGCCTAGCACGTGAACATCTGATACTGGATTGACATACGCAATACTACTGTATACTACGCTTGATATAGATCACATATTCCTATAAGGATATTTCTGGAGAATTGGGTAGGCATGTCGCTTTGCTAAAAGCCAACCTTGTCTTGTAAATCGGTATAAACGTAGTACGAGGTACTTACGTGTTCGGATAGTTCGACGACCAAATTTACTGCCAACATATCCGGGGATCTCATGGGTCGCTTCCCAAAGATTCACCGATGATGTATGACTCGCACTTTATTAATATGGGATTAATTAGAAGAGATAGAAAATTAATCTGGGATTAATTATAGAGATATTTTATCTGGGATAAAATATTAATTAAAGAGAGAGAACGATTAATTTGGAATTAATCGATAAAATAATATATTCGATATATTATGCGAAATTGGATTTCGACGCGGAATTAAAATTAGATTTTAATTCGGGCGAATGAATTAATTTAGAATTAATTCGTTAGCGACGTGAATAGTGATTTCGCTAGGCGTAATCGTTTAATTACGTCGCAATAAAAAATCATTAATTTGGAATTAGAGAACCCAAGCCCGTGATTATTTGCGAGCGCATTCGCATTTTGAATTCGAATACGGAACGCAAGTCAAATCGAGCGTCAAATCGCAAGTCACATCAAGCGTCAAATCACATGTCACTTTGAGTGATGTGACAATTTGATTGATTGATTTGAGTGATTGATGTGGTAGTTGAAAAGCTTTTATTACTTTTGCTTTTTGACTTTTACTTTTTGGAAAGTAAAAAGAATTTGGTAAATGGTTTAATTATTTTTGGGAAATAGTATAAAACCAAAATACACTTTTTCTTTTCCCACACTCTCTCATCTTTTACGTTTTCTTCTCCCTCTCTTTTTCCCTCATTCTCCTTCACGGCTTGGAGCCGGTTTTCTTGTTCTTGTTCTGGTTTGGCCGAATTAAAAGGAGAAGCAAGAGATGATTTTGTTGCAAAATCTAGTGCTAGCACACACCTTGAGTCTTCCTAAGGTGATAGGGAACCAATTTCGTGAGCTTGGAAGCTTGAAGCTTGGAGCTTCAATGGAGGTCTTCAATGGCCGAATGATGGAGGAGCAAAACCAGTCAAAACCGAGCAGCCCACTGCTTCAACAAGCTACTACCGAGCTTCAAGGAAGAGTTTGAAGGCTTGTCTTCTTCGCATCGTAAGATCCGGTCAATGTGAGTATATTCCGCACCTCATTTGATGTGTATTCATGTGTTTTCATCTTGATTTCATGATCTTGGGACCTAATCTAGAAACCTTTTTTTTTTTTTTTTTTTTTTTTTTTTTTTTTTTTTTTTTTTTGGAAAAGATTACAAGTATATTCCAAAAGAATTTTTTCTGTACAATTATACAAGGGGCATCCCCCAGGAAAGCGCTAAAAGCGCACAAGCAGCAAGAGCCGAAAACAAACACAGCCAAAATACACGGCCAAACAGCAAAAAAAAAAAAAAAAAAAAAGCTAACAGGTCAAAACATGACCAAGAAAAGCAAATAAGAACAAGAATTTGCAAAATGTCCAGAGGCACAAACGCCAACCAGAGAAGTGACAGGCCAAAGACAGCCCACAAGCTGCAGAAAACACACACCAGGCGAAGCAGCAGCAGAAGATCAGGAAAACAGCCCAGCCCAAATCGCACTAAGCACAAACCAAAAACCCTCAGTCCCACATCGCCTATTGCAACATTAACACAGCAGCCAACAAAAACCCTTAGCTCCACAACACACCAGGGCAATTATGATTAACCACACCATCCAACTCACACGCCCAAAACAGGATCAAGAGTGCAGTAGCAGAACAAAGGCCATTAAGCAGGGACCATATCAACAGATAAGCCCCAAGGACCTCAAACAGCAAAAACCCAAACCCATCAGATAGGAGCCATATCATCAAACAGCCCCCCAAGCACTTTTAATAAGGTCAGGGACTGGACTGGGGATCCAACGACTGAAACCCACAACGTCTGGGAACCTCAGCAGCGTCCCCCCAAACCAGAAACTTTCAAAGCAATCCAAAGCCAAACTACAACCCACTGGGAGACAATCAAACTTCAAACTGCAAAGAACAAAGTAGGAGCAGGGTACCCCAGACCTCGGCAGAACAGATCACCAGAGAACAGTTAAGCAGTTCCCAATCATCTCCAGGAAGCTCAGCTGAAATCTAGCAGGGAGCTCTTTCTCTCAAACAAAAAGCAGGACACAACCAATCAAGACAAAAGGGATCAACAATTCAGCCCCCAAGTAGCAAGAGCAATCCCACCTCGCCTAAGGACGCAGCCAAACCAAAGAGAAAGCTCTCAGGAACATCAGATCAAACCCCAAGCATTCTGGACTGCAGCAGGAAAAATAGATTGATCATTCAAATAGACCAATCTACTGCGAACAACCATGCAGATTTCATTAACTACATGATCCTCAGACACTGCACATTTGTCATAAACCCTTCTATTTCTTTCATACCATATAAAGTACACAGTGGAGCCTAGGGCAATCTTTGCTGCCATAGAAGTTAAGTCCCCTTTTCTTCTCAAATTGGCTACCGCCCATTGAAGAAAAGAAACCCACCCTAGCTTTGGCCATCTAACATGAGTTTTTGAAGCAATAGAACTCCAAACTTTTTGAGTATAGTCACAATCAAAAAATAAATGGTTGTGAGTCTCTGGATTAGAGGAACAGAAAACGCAAGTGGCATCCTGCAAGATTCTAAATTTGACAAGTCTGTCCATGGTGTGCAGTCGCCCTAAGGAAGCCAACCACATAATAAAGGAATGCCTGGGAATGTGACCGAGAACCAGAGAAGGTGATGGATGGTACTAGTGTCCCTCCTACATCTGAGAAGATTCCAAGCACTAGCAATTGTGAATTTACCATTACTACTCCCCTTCCAAATATAATAGTCATGTTCATCAGTAGATGGTAAAAAGGAGATAGAGTCCCAAATTTCTTGGAGGGCAGGGAAACTAGCAGGGAATTGCCATTGCCCCTCTTTTATAATTCTGACACTTTAGCATCTGGCCCTAGACCCGTATCCTTCAAACTTCTAAAGCTGAAGAGTTCGCAAATTGGGCCCATAGGGAGCCAATAATCTCTCCATAAGAAAGCATCAAGGCCATTTCCAATGCAGATTTGGAATTTCCCTTTGCACCAATCTCTACTACGAAGGATTTTCTTCCACATCCAAGAAGCATTTGAGGTTGGACCAACCTGCCAAAAGGACCTTCCTTTCAAAATGATATCTTTTATCCAATTACCCCAAATAGAGGCTTTGTCAGTAAGAAGGCGCCAAACATGTTTCAAAACTGCAGCTCTATTCCAGTCTTTAATCCGTTTAATCCCAAGACCTCCTTCATTTTTAGGAAAGCAGAGAGAGGCCCAAGCTACTTTCGCAGAGGCTCCATTGATTGATCCTCTCCAAAGGAAAGAAGACAGTATACTCTCTATTTTCCTAACCACCGATTGAGGGAGAAGGAACATAGAGCTCCAATAAACCTGGATGGAGAAAAGGACAGATTGAATCAATTGCAATCTCCCAGCATAGGAAAGAGAGGAGGAAGTCCAAAGCTGAATTCGGCCTGTGATCCTTTCTAACAAGTTTTGACAGTCTCTGTGCTTCAATCTGGTAGTTAGGAGAGGGACCCCTAAGTACCGAATAGGAAGAGCACCTTCCTGATAGTCACTGAGGGCCCTTAAATGAAGAGCTTCTCTAGCATCCATCTTTGAAATGAAAATACGGCTCTTATCATTGTTTGCAATCAGTCCAGAAAAATTTGCAAAATCCTTCAAAGCTTTCTTATATACTCTCAGAGAAACTTCATCACCCCTACAGAACATTAAGAGGTCATCGGCAAAGCAAAGGTGAGTAATACCTCCCTTCTTACATTTCCAATGATAATTGAAGTCTGAATCTGAAGTCATCTTTTTAAGGATGCCGTGAAGACCCTCCATAGCTAGAACAAAAAGAAAGGGAGATAGTGGATCACCTTGCCTTACCCCCCTGAAGGACTTGAAGAACCCAAATAATTCACCATTTAAACCCACTGAAAAGAATGGGGAGAGAGGCAAATCTGGATCCAATCAATCATTTTGGTAGGAATGCCCACTGCCTTCAAACCAGTAATAATGAAATCCCATCTTACTGTATCGAAAGCTTTGCGAATGTCCACTTTTAGAGCAATCCGAGGAGGACCATCTAAGTGGTAGTTCCGAAGCAACTCCTGGGATAGAAGAATGTTATCTGAAATTTGCCGGCCTTGGACAAAAGCAGATTGGGTTGGACTTATCACCATTGGCAGGATCTTTTTTAGCCTATTTGCAATCACCTTCGAAATGCATTTATAAACCAACAATGGTATCTTGAGCTTTTATCAAGCATGAAAAAGTTAGGGTTTGAAATTGGGTAAAATCAATTGAAGCATGATTTGGTTAAATTGATTGATTAATTATGCTTGTATGTTGATTAATTGAAGTTGTGCATGATCAATTTCATGAAATTGGATTGGATCCATTTTTCCCCAAATTTTTGGGCATGGCCGAAAATTATAAGCCCTAATGTCTTGGTAATTTTTTGTTTGTTTGATCATTGGATGACTTAAAACAAGTGGGTAATGTTGATTTGAGGTTTAATTGGATTGAATTTTGAATTGGACAATTTTTCCCCAAATTATGGCTTGGCCGAATTCTTTGATAAATTGAAATTCATTGTGTTTTTTGATTTTGATTCATTGGATGAGTTGAATTGATTTGGGAAATGATGATTGTGGATTCAATTGGATTGAAACCGAATCGGATTGGAAAAACCCCTAATTGCCGAGACTTTAAGCATGTAAATTGGGTTTGATTTTGATTGAATTGTGTTGGACACTATTTGTTGTTGAAATGCATGATTAATTAGGCTAATTGATGTTTTAGAAATGTTAATTGGGTGATTAATTGTGTATTACACTTAGGTTAATTAATTATAGAATTTGGAATTTTATAAGTTAATTAATTGGGCTTAAAATTGGATTTGGGCCTTATAGGTTGTAATTGGGCTTTTGGGCTTTGTTGTACAAAGATCGGTTTAGGCAAAATTGATTGGATCCAATTAGGCCCAAAACCGAATCCATAAAGTCCAATTATGACTTAATGGACCTTAATTATTTAATTGGGCCTAATGGGCCAAGATTGATTTATGGGCTTATGGGGTAACTCCCGGATTGGATTTTGGATATTGGGTTTGACCCGAGTTGATCAAAATTTCACGCCTTAAAGAAATTAGGTTTGTATACTCTTTGTATTCTCTTCTCACCTATTCCCCTCTATGTAAATGAGGTTTCTTTAGAAGTGTAGTGTAACGGGTAGAAGAAATATTTGTGCTAGCGGGGAGAGAGAAAGAGAGATTTGATCTAGGATCAATGTAAAGTATCCATCCTCATATCATTATTAATTTTCATATGCGCTTTATTATGTGTTTAGAATGCATGCTTAAAGGTGTATGATGATGAGACCTTAACTAATATAATAAATTGGTTGCCAATTTGCACGCGAAAAACCCTCGCTCAATATTAAGCGTTTTCCTTCCATTGAGTGATTCTCACTCAAGATCCGAGACGGCATTGGTTTGTTGGCCAAATTCAAGGCCTTTGTTCGTCGAGGATATGTTTGAATCACGAAGGCTTTGTTCCATATCAGTGTCTTGTCCAAGTTTTGGTTTGTTGGCCAAAGTCAAGACCACTTCTTGTCCATCGACATTGATTACGAAGCTTTCCATGGTCAATGGGTCGCGCTTGACTGGGATCACTAAGTTTGTTGTGCCAAAGCCAAGGCTTAGTTGATTCAGAGGAAAAAAGGTTAGGTAATACATTGGATGTATTGGCATATATAAGATATATGTTTCGGACTTGGATGTCCCCCTATCGGATCTAGGAATTGGATTGGACCCAATTGATCTTAGAGATCTACCTAGTTAATTATCATACAATTTGTTGGCCAAAGTCAAGATTGTGTGATATTTAACGGGATCCTAGCCCACTAGGAAACATGGTTTCCCGAGTACTCGACAGAGGGTTAGAGGCTCGCCGAAAAATAGTGGGAGGCAAGAATTGAATTTGCAATATTCGTTTAATTACTTGCCATAAGCGCTCATTCAAATTATTTCGTCGTTAAATTAATGTTAGTTGGACTAATATTTAAAATTGTTGTTTTAATAAACAGTTGGACTGTATTATAGTTGATTATATAATTGGATTATAGTAATCAATATATTTGAATTAATTAATTTCGATTTATAGTTGATTTTATAGTTGGACTATAATAATCAATATAATTGAGGTTAATTAATTTAAATTATATTTGATTGTATAGTTGGACTATAATAATCATTATAATATATAGTACCACAAATCGTTGATTAAATAGTTGGACTATTAGAATCAAGATATAATTGAAAGATTAGTGTTTAAAACATAATCCTGGGTGAAAATGTATTTAAACGACTTTAATTTTCAAATTGGGAATAACTTCAGGATGGTCCTGGAAAATAATAAGTTATTTTATTTGATAAAATAATATATTAAGCCTAAGCAAGGAGTTAAGCAAATAAGTGGAACATGATATTTGGAATATTCATGTAATGATAACTTTAGTGCTTAATCCATTATACTTGTCAAGTAGACTCCTTAATTTCTGAATCAGAACTAAGGATTAGATCCTTAAAGTATGATAATGAAATTGAAGGATTTTCATGGATCTAGATTAGATCTTTGAAATACTAAATTGCAATAAATAATTCTTGGAGAATTAATGATTATTCTCAAGGAGACAAAGTCAAACTTTGCAATTAGGCAAGTAGCGCAAGGCGCACCTTACTTCGATATTCCAGAATGCCAAGGCTTGGCCAAAGGCTTCTGGAGTGTGAAAAAGGGCAAAGGCAAAATCATTATAATCTTCTAGGAAGATAAAAGGACATATCCCAAGAAGGAATTGAAGACGAGCAAGGCTCTGACTTCAAATATTTGTCAACATTATGTTCACTACTAGTATTAAAATTGGATTTTAAATACTTAGTGTGATATATAAATATATGTACTGATGTTCAGAATCTGCTATGAGTAGGATACTGACTTCAGACGAGGTTACTCTGCGAATTGAAAACGGGATAAAAGTCGCTGTTTTAACCGTAGATACCTAAGTTTAGGAACTACCCTAGGGTATGTACTTAAATTAGGAAACTGTTATAATGTAACTAGTTTGACTAGAAACGTTATCTCTATATCGCGTATAATCCATTGCGGATATACCTTTATATTCTAGAACACTAAAGTGTTTTATTATATAAAGATGATATTGAGATAAACACATTAGATGTGAATAACAGAATTTATATTTTGAATATAAATAATATCTCAAATATATAACATGACAAATAAATAGCTCAAACTGATTTGATCAATTAAGAAACTCAATTGTGGCATTGTTATCTGGGACACAATTCAAACAAGACTCGTATATCCACACTTTCGAAGAGTGGGTACTAGGACTGATTTGATTCCATTCAAATAAAGTCTACGAATCTAGTTTATTGGGCAAAGTGCCTAAAATACTATATACTTGGTAAAAGTGTAAATGCCACCGAACTGTTAGCCCTAGTTCATAGTGAAGCAAGTGGGCCCATGTCTAGCTAGGCTAGATGTGGATATGAATATTTCCTGACCTTTACGGATGTGGCATCGCGTATGGTTATGTGTTTCTTTGAAACACAAATCGGAAACTTTCACAGTTTCGACATGAAATAGACAAACAGATCGGCTAAAGTATTAAACCATCACGGTTTGACCATGATGAAAATACTTAAGCAATGAGTTTCTTGTATACTTGAAAGAGTATAGTATTCTTTCAATGAGGACTCCTCCCGGAACACGTCAGTTTGACGGTGTGTCTGAAATGATTAACCGAATTGTGTTAGACATGATAAGGCTAATCATGAGTCGCTCTGAGCTACCATTTCCTTCAACGGATACGCAAAACAGTGCAGAACTTATTTTGAATAAGGTTCCATAAATATCTGTTTAACAAATATCATATTAGATATGAACAGGAAAGAAACCAGGTTTCTAATTCCTGAATATTTGGGTATGCTAGGCATATGTTTGGATGATACCAAACTAAAACCCAAATTGGATAAATGCCAATTGTAGGTTATCCTAGAGATACCATAAGTATTGTACTTATACAACTCACGAGAGAACAATTAGATTGTTGCTCACCATGCGATTTTCCTAAGAGGAATACCGATATGCAGTGGTAAGTGGGAGGATAGTAAAACTCGATGAAAATCGGAGCAATATTATTCCAGGCGTTGAATCCTTAATGGAACACAAATAGTTCATCAAGGATGAAACTATTCCAATAATTTTCGAATACACAAGAACCACGTAAGTCAGAGAGAATCAGAAAACAACCTGGGGTATGGGTTTCTGATCTCACCTCATAAAGATGTCAATCTTTTGAGGAATACCAACTGACTACGTATGAGGAAGTCATACAAGGTATCCGACTGGCGTAAACACACACGTATAACGCAAGCGCACGTATCGTTCAAGTAGTATAAAAATATCGATCCCACGAGGACTTAATATCTAATCTATTAATTTTATGAGGTCAAATGATTACTAGTATCTAACAGGTTGTTTGATTGATTTGAAATGGTGACGATTCTAAATTTAAAAAAAAAACAAGTAAATAAAATTGTTCGAAATTAGGTTTTAAGAAAACTCAATATTAAAAACTATCTAGGGTTGTGATTTCTTTTAATATCATTTTAAAGATGAAGTGGTTATCTTAAAGTTGGGTAATATATTGATTTATTAACCTGGAACACTAAATTATGTGTAAGCCTCTGTCGATGGTCAGACACAAATACCCAGTTTAACCCAATTGAACCATATGTCTATGTCAACCAAACTATCTGGATTCATTAAGATTAAGTTCCAATTAAGGTACCCCCGCCCAACAGGTATATTCCTATCCTGTAAGGAAATCTATTAAAGGGTATCTATCCTCAAGGAAGACCGTGGGCTATTGAGTCTAAGGTCTTAAACTTAAAATCCCTATGTCTAGTTCATTTTAAGTTTACCTAGTCAATTTTATTAGCGGCTAGTTAATAAAAAGTATTAAGATTAAGACTCAATAAATAAATCTTTATAATACCCAAACTATAATCTACCCCCTTATAAATCGGTGATATTAAAAATAATCACAACCCCAGATAACTTATTTAGTTACAACACATAACTAGGGCTGGTAAAAACTTGAAAATAAAAGACTTGAAGTAAAAATGCGGTAAAGTAAATACTGAAAAGTAAATTACAATAAAATAAAATGTTAAGGTAAAAGGAATTACTTTTACTACTACTAATTTAGATATCTCATATAAAATAATATATAAACTTGTGATAATATTACCAACCGACCAATCTGGCAGTATCCTGATTAAGTCAAATTAAGTCCAACCAGCCATTAAGGCGGTAATATTTGTCCATAAACCAGCCATAAAGGCGGAACCAAAATTAAATTACCAACCGACCAATCTGGCGGTATCCTTGATTAGTCAGGTTTAAACCAGATTAAAATTAAATTACCTATCGACCAATATAGCGGTATCATTTTTAAGTCAAATTTTAAATAGTGAATATATTATTTTTAAGGGAGATTAATCTAAATAGCAATAGTAAAAGAATTACCTTTCACCCTAGCTGGGGAAGTTACCTCCTCATGGTGAATAGTAAAAACTGTAAAAATAAAGAAAGTAAATTACTATTATTACAAAAAGTAATTAAAATTTAATTACAAAACTTAAATTAAAAAAACTAAAAACTAAAAGAAACTAGAGAGAGAAACTCTTTCTTTACATCAAAGAGATGAGAGAGAGTGGTGCATCTAAAACTGAAATCTCGAGCTCAATTTATAGACCCCGGTAGGCTTCCAGCGTCGCGACGCCAGCTTCTGTCGACGTGGCTTGCTAAGGCTTTGACACGTGGCAATTCAGATAAGAAGATAAGGCGACACGTGGCGAGGCGGCTAAGAGCTCAATTATTATGCTGACGTGGCGATGACATGGCAAGGCGGCTGAGAGCAATTGTCGGCACTGTAGGATTGCGACATGTGTCACGCTGTGATTGGCTGATGATGACGTGGCATGTTGACTCGGTTGACCGGATGACGTGGATGATGACGTGGCATGACGCGTGGCAGAGTTGACTCATTGACCGGATGACGTGGCGACACGTAGGATGACACGTGGCACACATGGAAATAGTAATTGTCGTCACCGTAGGATGGTGGCACGTGGCACTGCGCATGTTAGCAAAGTCAAACTTCTCAAATTCTAACCCGTTGACCCGGCGCACGTTGCTCTGGTGTACATTAGGCGTTGCGACGCCAAGGGCTTGCGCGTCGCGACTCGCCCAAATTACCAAAATGCCCTTTTCCCAATTTTCACTTTTTTGGTCCAAATCACCTCTAGAATGTCCTGAAACTTTATTTTTCTACAAAATAACACAAAACACATCAAAATATTCACAAAACTCAAGAAACTATACCAAATATTAGGTTAAATGAGTGGGAAATAATGATAGAAATACCACTCATCACACCCCCAAACCTAACATTTTGCTAGTCCTCAAGCAAAACATAGAGTAAAATAACATAAATAAATTAACTAAGCCACTTTCGTAGGGATCACGGTTGCATTTAGCATATGCAACAAGCCTTTAAACCCCTAGGTGTCCATAGTGGACGAGTTGTAGTCTCGTGAGGGTTTACATCAATGATACCCACAAACATTTTACAAAAGTAAAAATGTAGTAAAACTAATGCACAAAAGCAAAAGACAAGAGAAAAAGAGAATAAAGAAGTTAGTGACTAATCAGGTGAAACTTCTACTTCAAGTTACTAGTTGTTTTGTTTCTTTCTAAATTACTGAATAAGTAAATTCTCCGATTATATTTATCATTCTTCATATACACAGCCAACATAATATTAAACAACTCATTTTTGCCCACAACAGTCATAAGTGCAGTTGATAAGAGAGTAATATTTTTGTCCTAAAGTTTTATCAGAATTCACACCTTTTTGCAGCAATGGAATAATTTTTCTCATTTTTCTGATTTTTTCTTTGATTTTTCTCTATTTTTTATTTATATACAATATCTTCCATCTATGTAGCGAGTGTTGGGTCGGTGGCTCCCAAACCAGTTGGCTTTAGGGCACCAGGTGTTAAGATACCCCTACGGAGTTAATTACTCAGACTTCAGATATATATATTTTTGCAGCATCTTTGATCCATGTAGCGAGCTTTGGGCCAGTGACTCCCAAACCAGTTGGTTTTAGGGCACTAGGTGTTAAAACACCCTTACAGACTTAATAACTCGGATCTCAGATTTTTTTATTTTTATTATTTTTTTTTACTCCATCACTTTTTTGAGATGCTTCCTCCGATTAAACTAGAGCACTGAATATTACAAACTTTTCAATTTTAGCTCATGTCCGTATGTTTCCATGTATGTTGATAATACCTGCCAACTGAGCATATGAGATCCATTTAGTCAATTTTATGGAGAATTTACAAATTAAATAATTTAAAAGGAAATAAATAAACAAAAATTAACTTGTTTCGAAATAGGTTTGAGATACGTCTCAGGAGTGAAAACTCATTACTCAGCCATCTCTTACCAAATTCACCTTTTTAGTCAAAATAAAAACACAAAAACACAAAATATTTTTGTAATTTTTGAAAATTTTGAAATTTTTTTTGTATTTTTCGAAAAATTTTGGACTAAAAATAAAAACAACACACAAACTAAAACCAAGGTACTGATCAACTAATTCCCTCCCCCAAACCTAAATGAGACATTGTCCCCAATGTCTTAAACAGTAAAAGGAGAGTTAAGAAGGTCGTACCTGGTTAGCTGAAAATCGACAGGAAATTAAAGGTTAAGATCCAGATTAACACGACGCCTCTTACCACGATCGTCCTCGGACCAATTTATCTTTGAAAGGATAGGGTCAACTCGTGGTTCATAGGCTATGAGTTGGTCTATTAGATCCGGAGCAGTTCTGGCAGTAAAAAGGAGTTCTTTTAAAGGTTTTGACACGAACCCATTTCTCCGAGCATCATCAAGAAACACACAAAGAAAATCATAAAATCCATCAACGTTGAGCAGTCCAATTGGTTTCTGGTGTATGTTGAGGTTCGCCCAAGATAGCACAATAAAAATTTCCTCCAATGTACCCAAGCCACCTGGCCAAAGCAATAAAAACATCAGCACGGTTAATCATCTTTCTACCAATCGTTCAGACATATCTGGCACGATTAGTTCCTCTCCGTTTGATGGTTCATAAGATTTGCCTCTGCCAAGGGTTTTGAAATGATTCCCAAACGTGACTGCCTTCTTCCTGTACCGCCTTTGAAACGATCCCCATAAGGTCCAAGATTTCCTCCGCCATATATTAAGTGCATATTTTCTTTGCACCTAAGACTCGACCCACAATTCCTGTGCTGCTTCTACGTATTGTTGGTTTAGTTCCAACACTACCCCACCAAAACACCAACAGCTGTTTTCAACCGTCTTCTTGAAGTGGCTTCCATGTTTTAACTTGGATGTCTTCAAAAGTGCAATGATGAGTTGAATTTATATACACACTGAAAAGGGTGAGTAAAATAATAGCACTAGTACCTGCCAATGACAATTATTAGTTAATCAAATTGTGATAGTCAAAAAGGTCTGGATCTTGTCGGAGAAAATAAAAGAAAACAACAAAACAAATCACAATTATTAGGAAAAGACAAAGAGATATAATATGTACAAGA